>JANHFX010023684.1:69188-80574 GCA_027560015.1 Chloroceryle amazona | reverse complement strand
AAGAGAGAAAAAAGACTTAGGGCCATGTATCTTACTCATATCCCAATGCAAGTATTTACTGCCACAGCTTAGATCTTGATCTGATGAACTGGGGATTTCATCTGCAGTCTGTAGCCACTCCCAAAATTGGGCATATTTAAAGTAAAACTGAGATGTCACGTTAGCTTTTCCAAGGATCAAACAACTGTAGCGCTGTAAATTAAGACATCCCAAAGCTGACATTTACACGATCTCTTTTATCAGCAGTAATGCAAGTGCAGACTATGCATCATGATCTAATTTGAGTGGAATTTCAAGGTTAATGCAAAGAAAATTCATATACATTGAGCTTTGCTGAAAGCTGATATTGTGGAGGGGACAGAGGACTCGAAGATCTCCAAGGTCCCTTCCAACCTCTGACACCCTGTGATACCTGTGATTATCAGCATTCAAGCAGGTGAAAACTTCTGCAGGGAGAAAACAGTGAGGAGGTCAAATATAAAGAATCCATATACAAGGAACAGGGCAAAATAATTCTCAGAGGCCAGTCCGAAATGTTTTAAAAGGACTGTGATTCCTATGCAGGTGCAGAGAACTTGAAGCTCAGCTCCACCAGCTGCCAGTAGCTATAGTAGGGCAGATTCTTCAAGTCATAAATAACTAGATTTTTATATGATCACATTCCCAAAACATACGTTCTGCCAGTTGTTACCAGAGACAATAATAAAATGGAAGTGTCTTTGCTTTGACAAGCATTGAGTAAAGCTTGCCATGCTTCAACACATTCAGTTGTATTTTATATAACATATAGATTAACCAAAAAACATTGAATCAAGGCAGGAGAAACCCCAACTGTTCACAAAAGGGGCCTGTGTTCCCCCTGTTTCACACACTAAACACTCCTTATCAGTCTGATCCGACAAAGTAATTACACCAAAATATTTCTATGCAAAGGTCGAAGGTAGAAAATGCTCATTATGATTTTACATTCCAGGGGGATTCTCCAAATTTGGCTGCCTCGCCGTTCACGTGTCAATCAGGTGCACCAGGAAATAAAAGATGAAAGCACAAAGGTTCTACCGAATGCTCCCTAGCAGTAAGAAAATACAACCTGCAATAAATCCACCCAACAGCCCACTTGGCTGAGCTCGGTTGTGGGGTGTCTGGGAGCCCTTTTTCTTAAATAAACTTGCTCAGAAAAAGCTGGAGAATTGAGTAAGTCCTACCAGAGCTGGTGACAAATATGACAAACCAAACAGCAGAGAAACAGCACGGGATTTTTCTTAACGAGGAACACAAATTATCTGCACTGGGTGACTTAAATGAGTAAGGTTGTGGGGTCTACCCAGTTCTTAGGTGAATGCACATCCTATTCATTTGAGAAATCCCATCAGCGTGACTGGCAGCTGCAGCAGGCAGCCTTTACAGTGTTGGCTAGATAGGGGAAGGCTTTTTTTAGCCATTTCTATGCTGGAAAAATTCCTTGCAGAAATGCAATTATACCAGCAAAATATGTTTTCGCTGGTCTACTTCACACTACTTCCCTGAACTCCCTCGCCTGTGTGTGCTCTGTCTGCAGTAGAAGGGCTTCCTACACAGCTATTTTTTTTCCAGTGTAAGTTACACATTATTAAAAAGAAGGTATTACTGAACATCCAGTAGGAAACAGCCTTTAGAGACTGTTCTCCTCAGGTTCTCATTAGAGCCGGCTTAAACTTTTCTTTTCGCTTTGGTTGAAAATATTTTTTGAGTTTAAAACCACCCGTGCAATATATCAAATAGATTTTTGAAAACATTTAGAGCATTACATTTTTAAAGGCATGCACCTGCACAAAGAGAAAGGCAACCCGGCTAGTGGCCACGGGAGATGAGGGAGGTATGACAAGAAAGGAATAACAACACAAGCAGGAGCCAGGATTAACCGAGATCGAATCAAGTACCAGGCCTGGCCCCAGAAGGTCGGATTTAGTCCCAGGAAAACAGGACCATGGGTGGGAAACAAATGCAAGCGATTGTTTAGAGGAGCATAACAGCAAGCTTTTCTCTGCTAGATGTTTTGAAAACAGCACCTGCACAGTGAGGTATCTAAGTATAGGGTGCTTGTAGAAGCTTTATTAACTGCAGGTATTTCCATAACACCATCACAACTGCTGACAGCTCTCGGAGATAACAATCAGAACACACTTTTATCACATTTTGAGACACTGAACTCTTGTGGAGAAAGACACGAGGAGCTGGAGAGTATTCAGGCTGCTTACAGCTGGGTGGACAGGCAAGGAACTCAGATCTGAGCACCTCATAACAGAATAATGCAGCAGCCTGCAGCTCCTGTCTGTGCCCTGATTACAAGGCTCCTGGATGCTTCATTATCTGTAGTATCACTTGCTTATCTCTGCGTACAGTTGTACCTGGACTGTATTTCATGTGGAGAGCAATACTGCAAGTGTATGTGAAACATATTTTGACCACAGCCGCTCACTGGCTTCCCACGGGGAAGATCAGTGAGGTACCACTCAGCCTGAACAATCCTGAACAGGAACACCTCCCCTCGACCCCTGGAATGTCAGTGGAGTAGGATGGATGAACTCACCCACAGCAGTTCTCAGTACAGTTCTACCTGGCAGGTAGTGCCTGCTGGAAAGCTGCACGGAGCCCACATCCCAGACCACATCCCTGCTCCCCAGCTACTGAGCCACTCTTTTCTACTGCAAAAACTTGTAAGGGCTTCTGAAATACCAGCTACATAAATTCTGCTTTTCTCTTTTGGAACCCATACATTAATTCCCAGGCTATTTGCACTGATTCATGTGACAGAGAGAATACCTAATGATGGGCAAGGTTTGTTGAAGCCGGTAGCTAATTTACATCTGTCTTTCCTTAACAAACCAAGAATCTTCATCTGTCCTTTTAAGTTATCCTCAAATGACTTTATTTCAACACTGCAGATGAAGACACAGTCTTTTTAAGTAACTGTTTTATCCTCTTTGGGAGGCAATTAAAGAGTGTAAGAAATTACCACCTTCTGTTTCTATTCTTGTCCTGGACGGGTAATTGGTTTGTTTTAAAAGGGAAAACTAGTCAGACATTGCCAATTCCAACCTTTCTAACTGCTTAAAGATTATCAATGCAAAACCAGTTCTGGTCAAATTGAGGGACAACATTTCTAATAGGTCCCTTGAATTTACAGGCAAGCGGCTGCGCTCTGCAGCAACCACGGACTGCTCAGGTCCTCAGAAAGCAGCCACCTTCGGCGAGGTGGCTCCTGCCAACATCTCCCCGTCGCTCTTCTGCCTGGGACACGGCTCCTTGCCCTTGCCTTGCTGGGCCGTGGCTGTGGCACGACGTCGCTCTACCCCAGAGCCCGTCTGTACAAGGGGAAGGCTGAAGGCGAATAAAATAAAGCACCACAGATTGCACCCGATTCTAACTCTCGAACGGACAAACCTTTCCTGTTTCCAATTTAGCCCTGTTGATTTGGCTTAAGTTTCCTGAGTTTCACTAAATATACCCAGATAAGGAAGAGGTTAAAAAAGCAAAGGAGAAATCAAAAATGCAAGCACGTGCCTGTTACCCTCCCTGCCCAAGCAGGAAGGAGGAAATGATGGTCTATTTGCGTTGCAAAGCAGTTCTGGTCTGCAGACACTGTCAGCATCAATTAGAAGCATGACCTATGTTAGCTTTTTGTCAATACTGTAACTAGTTTAGAGATTGCTCTTTAACTACAGGCTGGGAATCAACTTTTGGAAAGACAAATCTATACAATCACTAAAATTGATCAGGAGTGGACAAGGGAATTACAGAAAGTTTCTGAATTAGATGTATCCACAGTGCTCGCACCTAAACTCGAAGGCTTTGAAATTCAATTACAGAAACTAAAATAAATGACCATAATGTTTTCTATTATCAGATACATAGAAATCATTTTCCCTTCCTTCCTCTGCCCCAATAAAACAAATTTCAATTACTTTTTCGTAATCAACAAACTTGACCTTCTATCAGAGTCCTTCAACAGTGTACAACTTAAATAATACATCATAACTGTTGAACAACACAGCAGAGGATCTTCAGTTTCAAAGTAGAGCACCCTAATTGAAGAGAAAAGCACAAGGCACTTATTACACATCTGGAGAACCTACTGGGACGTGATCCTGGCCACCCTGCTTCGACTGAACCTGCTCTGGCTGGGGGTTGGGCGAGATGATCCCCAGAGGACCTTCCGAGCCACACCTTGCTGGGATTCTGCGGCCAGGTTTGCAACGCATTTCTCCACTTTAGATGGAGCGTAATCGGCGATCTGGGAGCTGCAGGCAGCACAGTGGTGCTGCTGAAAGACCTTGAGATATATTAAGATAAGGCTTTGCTAGCCAAAGGAAGACTCGGCCGACATCAGTGTCCTTCCCAATGAAGCTTTTTAGCACAAGAGTTTATTTCAAGAGCATTTTAGATGGAATATTAAAAGTCCCACCCAGCCAAATCTGTTGACAAAGTAGCCCCATTTAAAACATTACAGTCACATCTGAGCTCTCTCACCTACTCCCAAGCTTTCCTGTGTAGGTATCTGGTAATCTGCACCAGAAAAGCGTCCTAAATCTCTTCCTCTCAGTCCTCCCTCTTCCTCCTTTAACATGACTTCAGTTTTACATCTCCACCAAAACAAACAAACAAACAAACAGAAAGGCATTTGCAGTTGTTGCAGGAGCAGAGGAGAAAAGAGAAAACAGAGTTGCCAAGGTTACTGACGAGCTGGGCTGAAGAGATGAATGAAATTCAAAGGGAGGAGACAGGTACGAAAAGATATTCAACTCGATTTTTACAACCCTCCTCTCTCAGATATGCCTAGTCCTAGACAAGTTTTTATTTTTTTTCTCTGGGAAATTTAAATCAATTTGTATTCAACAGAATTCTTCATATGCTGCCTTGCAAATGCACAACTCCAACAGTATAGGTGAAATTGCCCTACCCAGAGTTGATCTGCTAAAGCTCCTGTAAACCACATTATGTTCAAATGATAGAGGCATATTTATGCTGTCTCAAAAATCTGTAGCCAGAAATAGGAAAGCTAAAAATAAGGCTTTTTCTTCTGTCACAAGAATGACGAAGATGCCATTCATCCAACCCAGACTGAAATCAATCGGCTGTCGGGCCTGAACCTTAAGATGGTAATTTCTTAACCATGCCTCATAAGCCCTTTATTGCCAACAAGTTCTTTCCCCTTGTCTCAGAGAGAGAACAGCTGTCTGAAACATGAAGATGAAAGTTTCCCTATCGCAGAAATCTATCTGGTTTTCATCTGAGTCTATCTAGGAATGCCCAGTCAAAACTGCAAACAGCTTTCCAATACACTGGTCCATTTAATGGGATTGCCTTTCTAATGATAAATCTGCTGCAGCGCTGAAACTCCTGAAAACTGAGGCCCCCTGTAACCCCCACCTGAACAGGACAAGGAGCTGACCCAGAGCTCACCTATCCTGGTCCAGAGTGTTAATTATCCTTCAACACAGCAGACTGACCAAGAGAGGAAATGGAGACAGTACTGGCTATTAGGGTGTACACTGACAGTGAGCAAGCAAAGGCAACAGGAGAGAGAATTCTGAGCCTTCCTCCTCATTCAAGGACCTCTTTAGTTGCCCATGTTCTCAGTTCAGTGGCCTCTGTGATGACACAAAGCAGTTGTTACACCCAGCACTCCAGAGAACAAGGAGCACGTACCTTAATCCGTTACTCCTGATGTTACTTAGTAATTCCAGGGACACTGTAACAGTCACCTCGCAAAGAATAAAGCCCTGAGGCCCAACTGCTTTGCTATCATACCATCCTACACGCTCTCCTGAGGGGCACGCTCTCCTCCCCTCAGCCATGTGCCGTATTTGCAATGTTCTGGTTTCACACAGCATCCCCCCGCTGCCACGCTGGCCAACTGGAGTGCAAAGCCCCGCAGGACAGTGAAGGAATCACTTCAGATTCAAAGGCACGGAGCACGCTGCGCACGTGCGATCCTACACCAGTGATTTTCAAACAGATGGCGAGGACTTCTGGCTACAAAATCCTGTTTGCTACTAGTGACTTTGTTTTCCTCAGTTACCTTTACACAGTCTTCAGATCCCATTCCGAAAAACCACTACGTGACCAGAATAGGCTGGCAACAGCAAAGCACCGATGACCCCAAGGGCTAGCAATTGGCTACTTGATTCCCAAACACCGAGCTAAGTTTTTCAGGCTATTAAATTCCAGACTCTCCTTCGCTATCAAAGGCTTAACCAAACAAACTCTCCATCAGGCCTTGCCAAGCTCTCCAACCCCACAGATCATTCCTTTGTGCAACACACCGCAGGAGACAAGGACTGAGTTTGTGTGGGGGATGAATGGCAAGGAACGGGCTATGGTTACTTTCCTTCATCACAGGCCTACGAAGTTGCTTCTTCTTTCACACGTGTTTTCTAGAAGCCTGGAGTAAAATGCACGTTAAAAATTGTCCAGATAGTTTTTATCGTAGACTGCTGACAATGTGAAGACAAATCTTCTATGTTTTTTTTTAAGACAAATCATCTATGTCTTGCTTCTAAATACAGGAGAAGCCTCTCTGGGAAGAAGTACTAGTCCATAAAAGTAAAGCATAGAATAGAACTGTCCTTCGGAGGAAGGTCCTTCAGAGGAAAGAATGAGATAAACCCCTCATAGCTGCCCGGCTCCAGACACCAGCACCTTAAGAAAAACAGATTTGCAATAAAGTTATAAGAGTACATCACCCTGTAAATAACATTTATCACTACAAAATTCTTTTTGAGTGGTTGGAAAATTTTATCACTGTGCAGAAAGGGAACAGAGGGGCACAGATATTAAGGCTTGGATTCACAGAGAATCACAGAACATTAGAATTTCTCAAGTCAGAAGCAGAGAACCAATGCAGAATAAATCTCGAAGAGCCTCTGTGTGTCACAAAAGACAGAAGAGCCCATGATCATTTGCATTATATATTAGCCAAGTCAAAGCCCCAGTTTTATTTGATCTGCAGCTACTGCAATGGCAGGAGGGTTGTGCAAGACAGCCCGCCAGCCAGCTTGGGGAACTTTGTTTGCAGGAGATGTCTCTAAATGAAGAAAGTCCACGAAAAATCAGACGGGCAATGACCAAATCCGGCAGCAGTGATCATTATGATAGAACTTGAAGCTCTTTTCTAAGAGCCTGGTGTAAAGAGAGAACATAAAATAATTAAATCTTCCCAAAAGACCAACACTGACTTGCTAGTTCCATCACCCCTCAGCAGAGGTAGAAAAATGACTTTTGCTTAACTGAGAATGAAGAATAACAGAAGCACGCTCTGAATACAGGCACACATGTCAACCAACCTCTAAGCACCCGGTAAACACAGGATGTGACATTCCACCATCTGAGCGTATTACACTGGAACAGTTGAGTGGGGTACGAGCACGGAACAGGCTGACTATCGATTTCACTCCTCCACATACGGTGATGAATGAGAAGTAGACACAGAGACACCCAAATTGCTTCAGATGTTGAAAGCAGAGCAATTTTTTCCTGCGACCTCTGCAGGTATCTCACCTTTCCGACAGTAGCTTGTGTAGAGGCCCCTTCCAGTAACCTTCTTACTCAGCTCACACTGGTTTGGATATTTTCTGCACATTGCTCTGGGCAGCAAAGGTAAAACCTAGGAGCAACACTAATTCACGTTAATAAAATTTAAACCTCTTCCTTGTAATTTCCATGCATTTCACTCCAATTATATACTGGGTTTAGACTGGGATTTTAATATGTAAATGTACAGTAAGAAAATGTAATAATTTAAAACTCATTGCCAAAAATCAAAACTCAAACAACTGAGACCTTTGTAGGAAAAGGTTCCATTGGAGAGCTGCAGAAAACTTTCTATTTTCTCAACTAATCGGAGAAATCAGAATGCAGTGCTATGTTATTAATACACTGAAAGTCACACTTTGACACATCCATATGCTACATGCTCGACTGGATTTCCAGCAAACAGATTCACGTGTTTCAGCCAGAGTGTAAAAATGCACTTGGCTGAAATAAAGAGAAGACGCTGCGTGTCCGTGCGCACAAACATGATAAATTGGATTTGACAAGTTTAAGCAAAAGCCTTCTTAAACTTTTGTTCAAATAACCAAGACCCAGTTACATAATGAAAGTGCTCTTGTGAAAAAGAAGGAAAAATTGCTCAGCTTTTCAGGCTGTCTTGAGGATGTCTCTTAAACTAAATCTGCTAATAAACAAGAGCCATTTCATAACCTAGTCACTGTGTACATCTATTGTTCGACTTTTGTCTAATTTTAGCTTGTCAAAGATCACCTCAATGTCATTTTATTAAATGAAGCCCTTCTGTGTTCAAACTGTTAAGACAAGCATTAGCCACACGACTATACCTCAGGTAAAATTGGCTCACGCTATTCAAACTCATATTGCATGTGACCTTTTCCATCTTTCCAGTCTGATTTATTTTTGGACACTTTCAGATCATGTCAGGATTTGCAGGCATTAGAGGGTAAAGGATCAGAATAAATGCTGATTACAGAGAAGAAAAGATCCATACTTCTAAAGAGAGCAAATATCAATTTCATAATGGAAACAAATCGGAGGAATCTGAAACAGCTAAAGCAAACCAAAAGCACCCACCCTCCGCTCCGCGTGTAATTTCTCTCGCAGTCACTCGAGTACGTTCTCAAGGCTTTTGACTGTTTGCTTTCTTGAGTCTGAATATTTTAGAAAGTACTGTTGGTCCTCTCGATACCAAAGAAGGGAGACAACACAAGGATCCCGTATAACCAAGGCTGGCCGGTTTGATACACAATTTTTCTTACCGGAGACTGAGAAATAGTGACAACTAATAGAGGCCAATCTCGTTCAAATAAAGGAAAAAAGTATAATTTAGTGCCTGGTAGAGGAAAAAAAAATTGCCTTGTGACTCCATCTATCTGAAATTCACCATCTTCACCACATGATTCAGCATTCAGCTTTCAGATTGATCTGACTCAGCTGCCTGGAAGCAGGAACACTTGAATTTTTATGCCGGTATTATGCCAAATGTCACTGTAAGAGACTATTGTCCAACAGTTGCAGACAGAAAGATAAAGCATCAACATTATTTTTCTCATTTCTAGCAAACCCTCCCAGTCACATTCCTGTAACGCCTCTATTTGCTGTGGTGTTGAATGGCAAAGCGTAGCAGAGATCCGGATCTGTGTGCTGAGCTTCAGGCAACTCTTTTCATTTCTCTTTGCTAATGTGTGCTCATTTCTGGAAAAGCTGATTTTTTTTGCCTGTTTAACTTGCATATTAATCTCCATTGAACTATACAAAATGAATTTCAATCTTCATGTAAAAAAAAAAAAATAAATGGAAGGATGGTTTTTGATTCACACCCTTCTTGATTTTCATCAATCAACCTTTTCTGCTTAAGTACTGTTTAATCAAAAAAAAAATCCCAGATGGCTCCTAAGATTTATCTGGCATCAGTGAATTAGAAAATACTGTATCTCAGCTCCTACATGAGACCAGCTTAACTAATCAAATATATATATAAAACAAAAAAGAGAAAGAAGTAAAACAACCCAACACAACAACAGAACAAAACAAAAAACCCCACACACAACGAAAAACCACCCTACGCTCACTTCCACCGCTGAGGAACACCAAAGCCTTGTCCTTGGTGACTCTATGTAGGGAACTGCTCACCCAGACCTCTCGGCTGCAGGAGGACACTGCAGCTCCACCACAGCCTTGTACTCCTCATCTACCTCTGCGATGCACTCAGAACATCCACCCCTCAACAGGCACGGCCTCAGCAACACTTCAGATGGACAGAGCCCGGGTTCAAGCAGCGTGTTGCAGTATTACCTGGTCTCGCAGTATCTCTCCGATTTTATGATGCCACTCTACAGAAGCAAGGGCAGGACCCCGGCGGCGGGGTCTGGTGTCAACCATTTCAGATACTGCAAACTCGAGGCCTTTGCCAAAGCTCAGTGGAGTCCTTGAGTGCGTTCGTTCTCCAAGTCCACGGGGTTGAGTCATTACAAGTCATTGGAAATTTGAACTGGCAGCATTAATGGGGACCTGGGGACCTGGGGACTAGGCTTCCATTAAGTTTCAATTTAACTTAGTTATCTAAGATCCCACTGAAGGCTTGAAAACATATAAACAAGATCCAGGGTAAGTCAGAGTACAGCAGGAAACCTCAGTGCAGTGTCTTACACAGGGCTGCTTCTTTATACTTTAGAGGAGGCTTGGCAAACTACACGGGAGAGCCGTGAGCTATTCAAATCTACTGCAAAATCCCTAATGTAGTAGCTTTAGCTGGGATATTGGTAATTTCCTACTACCTACTGGGGTTAAACCGTGACACCCCAAATTACCCAGGAGTTGTTTTCTCCTAGGAATCCTATGAAGCTATAGATTCTTCACCCTTCTGTTCTTCGTACCAGAACAACTCGGATCATTTGCTTTCCCCTCGCTGCCTGGAGAACGCATTGATGAGCCAGGAGAATGTGTCTTTATTCAGCAACAATGGGCCTACAGGAAAGATATTTTGAAATGTCTCTTTTGTTAATATTTTGCTTTAAGTTTACCAGTGAGAGTTTCAATTTAAGAAAGAAAACCGTATAAAATTGACTGAAATTATAATGTTAAAAGAACCTGAACAACAAAAAAATAATAGCACTGCTGCTAGAAATGCTGGATAACAAGTAAATGCTGTTCCATATGCCACAAGATTGCTCACGTGTCAAGATATTTTGTGAGGAGGTTATAGATGGAACAGCTCTGGTGCTAAAGACAAACGTGCCTTGGGGCCCGTTGCTTTTCATGTAAGGAGTGGCTGAAGATGCAAAAGGACCATCAAGTACACACAGATGCACACACACAAATGCTCCTCCTGAGGGCAACACTGATTGCCCAGAAGGATAACAGAGAAGGAGAAATTCTCCCTCTCTGTGTGCTAGACGCGGAGAAAAAGAGCTAGCAAGATGTCTTTAGTACACTGTGGAAGTGACAATTCAGAAACCACCGTCCACTCTAAGAAAAGAACAAATTAATGTTCAATACTGGCAAATAAAGCAGAAAAAAGAAATAAAATTACTGTCTGCATTTATCATTTTCTAATAATCTGCAAACCAAATCCTCCAGAGATTTGTCCCCAGAGCGTGTCTGCTGAAAGTTCTCCTGCTTGTGCCCAGGCCTTCCGACAACAGCCTTCCAAGTGTTGTGAACTTCCATATTGGGTCCAGTTCTGGTCTTTTCAGTTCAAGAGGGACAGGGAAATACTGGAGAGGCTCCAGTGGAGATCTACAAAGATGCTGAAGGGACTGGAACATCTCTGGTGAGGAAAGGCTGAGAGCCCTGGGGCTGTGCAGCTGGAGAAGAGAAGCCTGAGAGGGGAGCT
>JANHFX010023684.1:47983-59254 GCA_027560015.1 Chloroceryle amazona | reverse complement strand
TACCCTACTAACTCTTAATTTCATCTCCACCTTTGCTAAAATAAGCGACATGTATTTTTATGTAGTCTTATTAGAAAGGGTCTTAATGGCTTTGGGGTTTGGGCTGTTTGGGGGGGGGGTTATTCTTTGGGGGATATAGGGAGGAATTTTGAGGTTAATTTTTCTCCTGCACCTTTTTTTTTTACTAATTAACATCACAAATATATTACATTAGAAAACATGGGAAATTGCTCACAGAGCACTCATTTCTTATGGTAGAGGGAAAAAAAACAACACCTTTTTTTTCTGCTAATCCACAATTGAAAAAAAAAATAATTTAAAAGTCTTTAATATTTCTCTTTTTTTTATTATTATTATTATTTTTTTAACAGCAGAGTGAATCCATTAACGACTGAGAACAGAGCTGAAATAGCCAGAATTTGCTCCTCTGGGCAGTTTTTCCTCCTGTTTGCCTACTGTCCATTTCTACTCCTAATTTAATCAACTTCTAACACATCTGCAGTATTTATCATAAGCTCGTCTACTTTAAGCTAAAGACTCTAAAAAAGATAGAAAATCGTGGCATTACAGCGCTCAGAAATAAAGCTTATTTAAGCCAAAATACTTATGAACTGATTTAAATCCTGACGAGCCTGACAGTTCCAGAGTGGCAGAATGAGACCGGGAGTCCAGAAAATACCAGTGGCCTTGCTGTTTTGTGAGCCCTTTAAGTGGGCTGTAATTAGCTACTAAAGAGGATCTTCACTATTGTTTAACTATCAATATCCCACAGAAATGGATTCAAATCAAAAATCTCCATACATATACCTTCAGCTTTCAGCTTTTCTGGCACAAACGCAGAACTGTGCTTGGGAAAGGGCACGAAATTGGATGTGAATTACATCTTTTTGGCAGCTAAAATCAAGACCTGTAATTTTTGACTTGTTTCACTCTCTCATTTCCTTGCTTCAGTGAATTCTCAGACTACCTATCACCTCTCCAGTGCTAATGGGAAGTACTGTGAAGATGCAACAAACGGCTGGAGGATCTATTACCATGGTTCTTTTAAATACTGCTTGTATTTTAAGAAGGTCTAAAGGGTCTGACCAGGAATTGGAAACCAAACTACACTGGGCACCGTTATGCAACAGTTACAGATGATACCCTAAAGCACTTACAGTGCCAGTGTCAGCTGACCTAAGAAATACACGACAAGGAAAGGAGCAGAAACACTAATTAATAACAACCTTTGAAAAATAATGCATTAAAATGAAAAAAACTCAAAATGAAGGGATATTCTGAAGATTCTCCTCTGCAAACAAAACTCTCTTGTTTGGGATAAAAATTCAGAGTGGGCAATGTGAGGGGAAAGCAGCATGAAGGAAAAGCGATGGTATTTTTCCTATTTTAACATTATTTCCATTTGTAGTTCTAGAATTCTCCTTCAATTTACTCCCTTTCTGTATCAAAACGTGATGCTTGTACATTCTGACTATCAAAAGCTGGAACAGTTTCATTCGTGTTTGAAACTTTAAGGAGCATGCCTGAAGTTGATGAATGTTTACGTTCCTTTAAAACTGTATTTTAGGAAATAATTTATGGACCAGAAAAATCAACTCTTAACCAGCTGAACAAAAACAAGCCTCAGAAGACAATGGAAGCACAGAGATTTTATAGATCAAGATTCTCAAAAGCTTAAAAAGCTGACGCTTTCCAAATTCCACCTGTATTTTTACACCAGTGGCTTAGAAATTCATGGTATGCAGACACTGTTTTGCTTTCCTGCAAAGCCTCGGTGTCGGTGACCAGCAGCACACAGCAGGTACCAGCTGACTGACAGTTATCAGCACTGACAATCATTTGATCTGGTAAACAACAAGTACAGGATCTGTAAGCTGTCGCTAACTTCAAAGAGAAGAAAAGTCTGCTGTTGCCACTGTGAACATAAAAAGGAGACACAACTCTGTCGATACACACAAGGTTTATTTTATATACAACGCTGAGAAGGCAAAAGCTGAGTTTGAAGTTCATCAAAACCTGAGCTGCCATTTGCGGTTTAATTAGAAAAACCACAGTGTCTGGGCTGCTGCAACCATAGCAGGTAATAACGGCTACGTTAG
The DNA here is from genome assembly GCA_027560015.1 of Chloroceryle amazona. NCBI lineage: Eukaryota > Metazoa > Chordata > Aves > Coraciiformes > Cerylidae > Chloroceryle > Chloroceryle amazona. Next base: position 57,155 of record JANHFX010023684.1, on the reverse strand, counting down.
AGCCTTAAAATAGGGGAAAAAAAATCTTTTAAAGTAAGAGCACATTCCTTTCATCTTTTCCCTGACCTTCTACTTCAATTTTCCAAAGCATCTACCCTTTTGCTCACCTTTGCACTGTCCTTTTCACACTGCTATTAAATATTTATATTACAGTAGAGCCTAAGGCTTAAATCAGAGGCAAAGTTCTGTCACAGGAAGCACTGTGAATTCACATAACAACACAGCCCTTGCACAGAACAGCCTTTAATTGAAGAAGAAATGCTAATGCTGTAATACAGGAAGACAAAAAAAGTACTGGCATAATAGCCAAAATAGGTTTAACCCAAACCTAATTCCGGCAAAGCTCCAGGAGCAGTCCAGAACTCAACATCCCAAGGTCTCTGCCTAAGCCCAGGCGCACCTTGAGCAGATCTCCACCTAACTCTCCATCTTTTTTACTTGTACAGTTGCAAGTCTCAAATACACAACCAGACAGATGATTTTTCAGCTTAACTGGCAATACATCAAAACTTCGTTTCCACAGTAATCCTTTTAGGCTATCAAAATACAGGATTGTTAGAATGGAACATATGTCAAGTGGGACACGCAACAACTCTGAGTAAAACACACACGTTTAAACATACGCTGCTGTTACTGACTGTTAGTAAAGTAACAAATTGTCAGCAGCGAAAGGTATAACCTTAGGTGAAGAATACACAGCTTCGGCAATGAAATGGGAAAGCATCAAGGAAATAAAATGAAGCAGAACAGTCAGCAAAATGCACCTGGACACAACAGCTACAACTGACATTACTGCGTTCAGAAAATAGCTGAAAGGTTTCACGTGTGCCCCGTAGTCACAATGACTTAAGTAATTAATCTTCAAGGCCAGAAGAGAATAATCACTACCTCATAAATCTGCAAACTTACTTTATTTAATCTCTTCCTTGTGCATTTTATTTAATCTAAGTTCCTCGCTGTCCTGTGGAATTCATCAATTTCTCCTCGCTGCTGGGGAAGCTGAGCAGGAGTGGAAATGGGTTACAGGGACTGTCATTTCAGGCAGATGTGCTGGGGTGGGCACAGACTTCAGCTTTCAAACAAAACATCAGGATTCCTCTGCTCCTTAAAAGGTTACAGCTCTGTATTTAGAAGTTCCCATCTTCTAGATCCCTTCTTTCTGTCCTTCCCAGTCACATCTTCTAGATCATTATGCTTATGAAATTCAAAGGATCCTAATGCCAATACAGCAAGTTCTCTACTGCTTTCCATCTCTTTTCATTCACACTGTCCCAATCCAACTTTCCTCTTTCCCAGATTCAGTTAATAATTAAAAAAAACAGTCTGCAGTCCAGAAGCCCATCTGAATTCATTTATGCTCCACCAGTGCTTGAAAACAGTCATTCTGCTTTAATCCTCGTTATTTTTCTAACCAGGTGACACCATGGCATTGAGACATTGACATCAACTCTCTGTTCACCATCAGCAGGTAGAGATACCTAAAGCATCACTAAGAAACCAACCACCCCCTGTAAGATGTGTTTATATGTATATAGTAAATATTTGATTAAACTGCACCTTGACACAAAAGGTTTCTTTTAGAAACACTTCAGTATCTGGCAAGCGCTAGACCTCAATTTTGGGTGACAAACCACTAGCAGAGCTTTCTTCTCTGGGGACTGGCAACCTCACGCTGCAGCCTCAAAGAGGCTTGCTGCCAAGAGCCCGCCTGAGCAACTTGCTGCAGGAACAGGCACCAGTTTGCTGCACCAAGTACCAGTCTGAGCAACGGCTGCCTCCCAGTGCTGAGCATTCACAAGACAAATGAAAAAGTCCTTGAATCCAAACAGCCTCTCTTATCGACATCGAGTTCCTCTGGTATACAGGAGAGCCCGGGCACGGGAGGATCTATATTGTTAGTAAATAACTTCATGATAAAAGCAAGGGTACCTGCCGGGTGTCAGCAGCAACACGGTGAGGTTAGAGGAACAGCTGGATTCACAGATTTGGTGTATACATACCCCTAGCAATTAGAACCCAACATTTAATTGTCTGGAACAAAGCCCAGGTGACTTATTTCTTCTTATTCTAAGGCCTGACATTTGAATGTATTTATTTTATTCCAAGGTTATATTCTGTTCGTACCTTTTTTTTATTAGCTCCACGGCACAACATCATCATCGGACACTTTTATGATCACGCTGACTCTTCTGGATATTTTTATGACAACGATTGGTGGGTACCTGTTTTTCTTCCCCCTTCTACATGCATTTTATTAATTCCAGGCTATTTTTTTAAAAGTCAAGTAAGAATGGAATAAAGGAGCACTGTTTTCAAAGCACAACGCTTAAAAAAGGAAAACAATCTGAAACAACTGTAACTCAAGCTCCAGAACTGACAGACAAGGAACTAGCGAGCTCCTTTCCCAGTCAGCCAGTGAATTACTCAGTGGTACCCAAAGCACAGAGTTTTAACGTCTCTCTTCTCTCTCCCACCCCCACATAATGTATCAAGGAGCAAAGCAAAAACACTTTCCCTAAATCATGTCAATCTCCCCATTCACAGCATTCACCTTCCCACCATATCCCCTTTTACCTACTCAGGTCAGGGTGATGCTAAAAAAATTACTTATCTATTAATAGGGGCACTGGAAGTTCACTTCAAAATGTATGGCTCCTGTTTTAAAGCATTAGAAAAGATGTTCCCTCCTTCATCAACAAATGGGTTTGATGGAAAGTCTCCAGGAAGATTTTCCTTATACTGCTGATAAACTAACGAGCTCAAAATGCTAAGCCACAAGTGAAAATAGCGATACAGCCTGAAGAGGTTTTCATGCAAGAAGTAGAGAAATTACACAAATTAGGCTTCTCATGAAACGATGAAACTTTAAAGAATGAAATAATGAATAATAATTAACGTTGTTGTATCCACCCCCAAGGGTATTAATGCCGCTGCAACATGCCTTGAAGGGAAAAAAGAGCTGAAAACCAAACAAGAGTTTTTACTTCTATAGTCTCTAGTGCAGAGACGGAGAAAGGACAGGCAATAAAACTCCCCCTCACCCAGCGAGAACATCGAACGGCTTCACTTTAAATTACATAGACAAATAAGATCAGCTTCACTTCGAACACATGAAGTGATGCCGGGTTTAAGAAGTATTTCCAGCAAAGCTGCAGCTTCAAGAAAAACACCGTCCAACCTTTTGGTCACAGGTTGTATTTGTTTCAAGGTTTGCCCCAGGTTCCGTAGAGGAAAGGGGGTTGCACACAGACACCAGGGAGACACAGCAAGGGTTTAAGCAGCGAGCGTAATACTTTTTGAATATATTTGCAAAGGGATGGTCCCTGTTTAATTGAATATCCTTTCCTGTACCAGATCTCACCACAACATTGCTTTGAGAGCTGTTAGAAAAGAGAGCTAATACTTTCTAATAGCATATAAAGATTATGCCACTGAGATTGACAGAATCATTGGCTTTGTGTCACAGAATACAAATGCCTCCTCTCTTCTCCGTGATGGCGGCTGCCACAGAAATCCCTGGAAATCAGAGGAAAAATACACAGGGAAATTATGCTTCTACTAAAGAGAAGCTGAAGCAATCAACATTACCTTATTTTTTTATTATATTATTAAAACAAGCTTGACTCTAACACCCCTAGTCTACTCGATGAAAAGAGAGTGATTTAAAGTACTTAGTTGTCTGTAGTTCTCTGAAGCAGAAGCTGCAGTAGCGGGTACGGGGCTTTCCCTGGGGAAATCTCCGGGAAGAACAAAGCCAGTGCAGATGGACACAACGACTGCAGGCAAGTCTGAAACGGCCACAGTGAATGGCAGATGAGTGACGAGAAACTCGATTATTGAAAAATAACCCCCCAACTCTTTCTCTTGAGAGCGTGAATCCTACTAGATTATGGACAATACTGAAACACAAGCATCATCCCAACTGCAGGAACAGGGAGTGAGTGTCCTGAAGACCTCTCTAGCCAGGCTGTCGACAGGACCAGGGAGGGTCTTAAAACTGGGAAAACAAAATTGCATATTTAATTATTCTTTCCATTAACTACTGCATGAAGGATCATCACCTTTTGGCTTCTGATCACTCTCCTATACATGTGGTTCGTGTGCCTCAGAACTTTACTGGAAAACATTCAAATGGCACAAGGTTGCCTGACTTACAACAGGTTCTTTCAGTGAACAAACTGGTCCTTCTTATTTGAGCAGAAGGGAAGAGACCTTCACGTCAGCCAGAGGTTAAGCACATACCATCTTCAGGTATTCCTTGTAAAAAGCATGAAGTAGGATAGAGGAAAAAAGGTTCTATTAGTACTGTTGATCCACATTTTGATGAAAGCTTAAAATGTAAATGAAAAGAGAGAGAATAGGGATGAAGCATCTTTAAACTTGCAACAAATCATTTTATATTGATAGAGTCCTGGGCTTAAATCCAAGCACAGCTATTGCCTTAATGCAGACTGATTTCAGGAGACTTAAAAATAGCCAAGATACTATGGTGATTGGCAGGCACTGTAGATACAGCTGCCAAAGTCAAATTGATTTTTTTTTTTCCCTTTTGAAGGACTCCAGATAATTTAAGCAAGGCTACAAATTAAAGCACTCACGGATGACTTCTTGATGATTTAAAAAAAACCTCTCCAGAAGGGGAGCTATCCCCCCACCCTCACCTTTGAGAAGCCCGGGGAAATCATGTGCAGCCTGACCTCGCGGCGCTGGAAAGGGCCCAAATGGGCGATTTGCTGCAATCTTGCACTGTACGTGATCAGGCCCAATTCTGCTGCTGCTTAGTGTTCTGAGAAGTATGAACTCGAGGGCTTCAGCAAATGGCAATTCCTCGTTTTATGCACTATTGACAGATGGGACCATCTCAGGATTTCACTAGGCAGAAAACTCAATTACACTCCATTATCTACTTAAAGGAGAGCTTCAACAAGAGGTCACAGAGGCTACACAACAGGTACAGGTCACTAGCAGTAACTGCAGGAAAAACTCTAAATGTTGCTAAGCTGGAGAAGGTCCAGAGGGTAGCAGAAGGCACGAGTCCAGGTATGCTGGTTTGTTGGTTTGGTTTTTCTCTTTCCTCACGTTAAAACTATCAGTTTGTACCAAAAGGTCAGGTAGGCAAAGGCAGAGAGGAATTGGGAGAGTTGAGGGTGGTGTTTTGAAGCCATTTTCTAATCCATTGAGAACACCGCCTGCTTACAGCGTTCACACACCTGTCTAAGGCTCTTGAGATACTGCTTCCAACGGCAATAGAAATGCATTTCAACATGCATTACAGGTCTGATTAATTTTCAGCTAGTGACATTTTCAAAATAAAATACACGGCGAGGAGCCTCTCTGTCCTGTGGCACACAATACATCTCCCAGTGCTTTCCTTCCCTTATTGGGAGGGTCGGCTACTGTTGGTAAAGTTCAAGCCCCTGATTGTTGCTGGCTGTTAATGCTCCAGAGAAGTTTTAAATACGTAATATTGGGCATTGGTTGTTGCTTCAGCCGTAAAGGTAACAAAAACACCAGCCCATTCCGCTTACAGCAGAGTATTGCGTGCAATGCCTCTGATAATCCGAGTTTCACTTTCAAACTACAGAAATGCAACTTCGCTAGATCCACATGAAGTAGAACGGTCCTATAATCACCTTTTTGCACATGAAGAGCACACAAATATACACGGATCACACAGAACTAATGTTAGCCCTGTTGAGATCATCTCCTCAGTTCCCCTTTGAGCTCAGTGCAGTTCACGGCATTCCCCACTGCCTGTTGCGGGAGCCTGAGGAAGATGAGTCTCACAGTGACAAACATGAGCCATTAGAAGTATCACAGACATTAAGCAACTTGCTGGAAGTCACGAGTTGTGACAGAAAGGCCTGCCATATGCAGAAAGGACTCAGGTACTGCTGTCACGTCACTGCAGCACCCTCCTGCCACAGCTTAATTCCTACCTTTAAAGACACCAGAGATGCCCCTCACCTCCAATATTTCCATGCTAAGTCCAGTAATCAAGGGTGAATTCTTGATATGGAGAGGCCTGATCCTCCCCATCTTTACTTCGAGGAGTCAGCTGTCCTTTGATTTCACTGGGGTTTTAGAGTCAGACCTCAGATGGTCATTCTCACAGGCCTGGATTTCCTATTACAGCCACTCAGGCAAACCCCAGAGCCTGACATACTGTGGATTTCCATAGGTATTCTGTGGATTTCCATAGGTATTCTGTGGATTTGACTCATTTTTTATTACAAATCGTTATATGGGGGGAAGCACTGGTTCCCCATTACAAATCTGCCTGTGCTAAATGCATCCTTGGTACAGACTAAATAGGACTCCTATTTAAAGAACACCTTTACTCAGTCCTCCAAAACAATTAAAGCATAAATATCCATTACACATTTTGCCCAGCCTATTAGGAAGGTCAGCTGCTGCAAGGCAGCAACCTTTCAGCTCCAAATGTAATTACACTTCTTGAAAATCAGACTGTTCGCATTCTTTTTGAAATAGATAATGAGATTTTCATACAGAAGCAGCACTGTTGAAGTTATAAGCCCTTTAGATCATAACGAGACTAGAAAATAACATCTCTGTTTAGTCTGAATACGCGGCAAGAGCAACAAAGTCACAGAGAAGTTCATCCTGAATATTTAGAACCAGAGCTAGTAGGACTCATCAGGAATGGTTCCATGTTGCTTTAAGAAAATAATTACGATTAAGATCAAGTTTAACGTATCTTTTGTTGTTATAGATAAGGCACAACAATTTCCAGACCAGTCTAAATAGCTACTTCGGCTACTGTGCAATCCTGAAGATTTCTCTTGGTTTATTCTCATGACTGGTACTTTCACAGACTAAAATTTGCTCTGTAAATGAAAGCTGTTGATCTACAGCTCTTGCCTGCACAGATAAGAGAGTCACTTCTATTGCCAGATGAAGTTATCTCCCTCAACAACAACCAAAAGCCTAAACTGTTCATCATATACAATGAACTATCTTACAGGGAGCTGAAATCTCAAGGCTCCAGAAAGAACATCCATTAAGGAGGGAGACTGTCATGCTTCACGTGTGCAGTATGAAATATCTATTCTAAATGCAATTAACAAATACAAATGCTCTAGGAGTTCCTACATGAGGAAGAAAGGAACAGAAACTTTAAAAATAATAATGAAAAAAATCTTGCTTTTCATAATTTTCCCAAGAGTATTCTATGGAAACATCCCACTGGTGACCACTGTCCTTGTCCTAGCAGCTCAGCTGGCCAGACGTCTTACAACTGTATTGTGGACTGGTGTTATTGAAGCCATCCCATCCATCTCTGTGCTGACAACTCACCGTTCAGAAGAACTTGTAAGGAGATGTCTGGCTGTTAGAAAGCCAGCTTAATTAATTAACTAACCGTGGGCCTAACTGAAAGACTGCCGAAGTCAACAGTAAAACTCTTGTCTATTCTAATGTCCCTGTAAAGAGCTCTGCCTAATAGCTAATTCAGTAGTTAAAGGTCAGGGGTTGCAGTGGCCAGACAGAAGGGTTCCTTGTACCTGTGTTCCATTCTGTGGTCTCTGAGAGGAACCCAGTCAGTCAGTGAAGCTCTCAATGTGGCAGAAGCCGCACATCCCAATCAACAAGACTGAGCATAAAGAAACATCCCTGGTTTTAATCTTAAAAGTGGTTTTATTTTTTCCATTATCTTTCTCTCTTCAGCCCATTTTAAGTCTTTGCAGCTTGCTTTCACTACTAGAGCCAAGGATCAGCTCAGCAGCCCAGTTTACATAAGGGGGAATTCTACTGCCAGTGAAATATCCCTCGATGCTCCAGATAGCTCGAGACTTCTATTTGAGTAGTTTAAATGCTCCGAACAGGGACATCACTACCAATTACACTCAGAACGCAATGACTTGGAGAAACTTATCTATAAAATTAGCTTTTAAAAACTGTTATTAAACTAGCAATAACCCCCAAGGAGTAAAGCATCTCAAGGCCTCCCATTTAGCGTCTGGATGCTTTGCTGTTTGCATAGGAAAATTTCCTATTAATCTCCAACTAACAATTCAATTCTGTCTCCCCGTTTGTTGTTTTTTTCTTTTTGTAGGCCAAAAATATACTTCAAGAACTTGCTTTAAGGGGTATTTTGCTGTCCTTTATACCCAAAAAAACCCCAACTAAACAAGAACAAGAAATACCCCCCTCCCCCAAACTCCAGCACAGTACTGTAGCATTTTCCATTCCCCATTAATGTCACTGGCTCCCCTGAGGAATTCTCCTTCGCATCCTGTTTCATCATTGACGACGTTTCCAACGTGACCTTTTCACACAGCCCTGTTGCAGTAGGAAGGTACTACAGAAAGAGAGTTGGAAGTAATGGTCAAATATGATTTCCATTTACAGTCACGTCAAAATGCATTTTCATCCTAATTGGGACAAAAAGTTGAAACTTGGTAAAAAAAAAAAAAGAAGAAGAAAAAAATTGAAGTGTTTTAACTCACATCAAAAAAATCCTCTGGAAAGTTTTCAGTTTCTTTATCCTGATAATATCAGAATCTCTGTTGTACTATATTATCTTACATTATGGTACAGAATATCATATTTGAAAAAGAAGGGTTTGAATTTCCATCACTACTGCACAGAAAAAAATAACACTATCAGAATTCTGAGGTACTTCAGTATCTTCCCCCACGCACCCCATAAAATTGCTCTATCAAAAAGAAACCCAAAAGATTGACCAGAATAAGAGTAGCCAGCACTTTTTTAACTCTTTTCTTGTATTAAACAAGTCATTTTCCATTTTAGCTGCTTTTCTCTGACCTGTGCTGCTCTGGTCAAGGCCAAATTTTCAGCTAACAGGAGCTGTCTTTATTCCCCTCAGCAACCCCTGGGTACAATGTTCTTCCACACGTCTGCCCTGCTCAGCGTGCTATTTCACGTTACGCTGTGACCTCAATCACATCCCTTACAAGACTTTTTTTTCTTTTAATTCTTTTTACATGAAAGCTTTTCCACTAGGACTATTTTAAAGACCCTTCCTGCTAAAGCTGTCCCTCATTCCACTGCTGTTTAGGTGAACGGAAAAGCTTCTGTCCAGGTTTTTGGGTGTTGAAGTGCAGAAGAGATTCGTGTAAACACGCTGTTCACACGAGCTTGCTTTCACCCTGCTGTTGTGCTACAAGCAGCTGTGGCCAATCTCCCTGCG
>JANHFX010023684.1:13667-47883 GCA_027560015.1 Chloroceryle amazona | reverse complement strand
CACAAAGGAATACACTCACAACTTTCCTTGCTCTTTTGGAGAGCTCCCCTTACTCTACCTGCTTTTTACTCCGATTAAAAATACTAAACTCCATCTTCTGAGGTTTAACTACTACAGGACATGGTTTGGTGGTGAGCTGGCAGTGCTGGGTTAACGGTCGGACCTAATCTTGAAGGTGTTTCTAACCAGAAGGATCCTATGATTCTAACCTTACCCAAAAGAGCCCCCACAGCCCCCCTTCACTGATTCTAATTCACCACATATTAACAGGAACAGTTTCTGCAACTCTGCAACACACAGGAGGTTGAAATGTAAACTTAGCCCTCCAATCCAGCCTTTTAATGATTCCAAAGCAATATATGCTCAGATAGCATCTCATTCTGCTCTTTCTGCCTGCGCTTGAGTCACAGATGCTCAGCAGACTCCCGACTTCCCTGCCTTTTCATTAAGCTGAAGTCTGGATGGGTATGAGAGCTGAAGGAAAAGGATTACAGGGGTTTATTCACTGCTGTCTGAGAAAGGAAATCCCTTTCTCACTTCTAGATGCATTAAACCACTGATCTCTCAACTGCATAAAATTATCACTGGCATTAAATCTATGCTAATTCAACCCAGGGCAAGAAAAGATGATTTAACCCAGAACCCTTTTCCAATGTCATTCAAAAGCCCTAATTAGAAAAGTGTTCTGTTCTCCCCTCACGCTCTATTATTATTAGAGGTATTATTTAAAATGTATTATTCATGTGCATTAAGCAGAATGAGAGCAACGAGGGGACACTCGCCGTAAGGCTGGGGAATGCTGTTTAGACACAGCTGGTCACAGCTGTCTTACAGAAACACTGAACTCCTATTGCATGGGTTCTTTCTTCGCATTATTACCGAAAACAGCACATGAGCTGTTCACTCCTCTAACTTCTCCCAAGCCCCAGATACTCTGCAAACACAAACCTCTACCTAGATATTTCAACCAGCTGAAAGGTTAAAGCTTTTTCTTCTTTCCTTTGTACTCTTCCCTTCCAAACTTCCAGCAAATAAGAAATCCACCATCAAAGTGAATTTTTTGAAGAAACAAAATATTTGCCTCAGTGTGGACACTGCTTGGCCATGGAATCTGCTGTGTTATCATCAAAGACAAAGAACATCACAGAAACACAAAGACACAAACACCTATAGTGTCTGAATTGGGCTAAGAATGTAACTCTGCCTTGAATCTAATGGCACTACTACAACTTCCACAGCATTTTTCAGGTCTCCAAACTTTTATTTTTTTTCAGAGAGATAATCTGTATCATTTACCTAATTTTTGTAAGAGACAACCAAACCTCAGAAAGATGAAACAAGATGTCCAGAACAGTGACAGACCAACAGGCAGAGCTCCATGTCCTAATCTTTGCAGCACTGTGATCAGACGAAGCACAGAAGGGAGCAACACAGAGGTACATTTTAGAGGAAAGGATATGAGCTTGAGCACTTGGGACCTCAGAGTAATGTTGAATTAATGGCAATCGGAACAGACTTTTCCATCGGGGAGTTTCTGCACAGGCCTGTTGAGCTTGACATTCCTCTCCACTGTGCTTGGCACAGACTCCTGTTAGGACAGGCTATGTGGCTCGACAGATCCCTGGTCTAATCCAATATGGCAATTTCTGTGTTCTTTGAAGTAAAAAAAAAAAATAATAATAAACGTGGAGCAATAACACACTCCAGGGAAAAATCTAGAAAAGCCTAAAAATTAAAATAAAAACATAAAAATTGCAATAAATTCATTTTGCCTTCATGTGTTGCAATATGATTTTATGTGCAGCATTAAAGCTACAACATGAGTTATCCTTTCAGGCTTTGCTTCCAAGTGACTACAACTCCAGACAGGCAACTGAAATACACCAATCCTGGTGGATGAACCGAGTTTATATCCATCCTAATTACATTCATAATACACTCATTTAAACTACTGGAGGTATTATTTAGATGTATGCTATACATTCTGTCTAAAATAAATTGAAATAAAAGTATAATGCATAGCTGAAAAATATACTCTCTACAAAGTACTGTATCTCCCTGACAAGTACTTAAAAAAAAAAAGGCTAAAAGTAATAAAAATTACTGCTAGAAAAATCGAAGTGTTCCATTCCTAGATTTTATGGGGGCAATAAAAAATGAAAAAGCAGCTCTAGTTAAGCTAGACTGATGAAGTGATATACTACCAGAAAGGCATTCAAGGTTGTGTTGAAACAGATTTAAAATTGATATATATCAAATACAGTAATTCTGGTGCATATTAAATAGAATCTAGATGGAATGCTAGCGCAGACTTCCACCAGATGATTGCAAATTAAATAAAGAAAGCCTAAACGGGATGAAATTTGCCCCTCGAAAGAGGCTGGATGAGGCTGTTAGGAGCTGGTTTAACTCACTGAGTATGGTGCATTTCAGCGTTACGGAATATTTTGTTTATTTTAGTTGCGGGAGTTTCAATTGACCTACAACTTCTGCCATTTCAACTCTTTCATTTCAGTGCAGAAATGTTTCCAAGCGACACGCAGAAGCACATGGAACAGTTTTGCCTTTTGTCAGAGCGACCAACGACAGGCTGTGTGTTAGAGGCTGTTTCTAAGGCTGCTTTCTGCAGGCACAGCTCAGAGAAACACCCGGGCAGGGTGAGCTGAGACACCTCTCAGTGACTCCTGTGAAACAGGTGAGTTTATTCCCTTTACCCACATCTACGGCTCAGCAGCAGGTAGAGCAGGAAGCCAGTTAAGAAGGTTGGCACTGGGAGTGAGACTTAAGAGCATCAGATTTTATTGCTACCATAGAGCCAGTGGAAGGCAAGAGCTAATAAGGACTTTGTGTTCATACAACAGGCGTGAAACACAGCACTGGGTCCTTAACATCCTGGCCTCGTGCTGGATGGGTCCAGGTTATGACACCTCCTTTATTCTCTTAAGCAAGATGCTTTGACACAAGTTCACTGGGAAGAATGAACTGGTCTTTTTGACACTACCCAATATTCACCTTCCTCCTACTGGAGTTAGATCAACTAAAGAACAGACTTCAAAACAAAAAAAAATACCACTGCGGCTGTCCGAAATAATCAGGAAAAAGGGTTGAATTTCAGAGCGGTCTGCGACACACATTCACTCATTCTGAAATTCATCCTCAGCAAAAGGCCATCACAACAGCCACACATCACACTGGCAGGAAAGGAATTACACTTTCATAAACCAAATAGTATTTGGAAGCAATTAGGCCTTGCACTCCTCCTCCACAAATCAGAGGACTCCAGTTTCATCTCATTTTCACAAGGATTTAGCCAGTTAGCGTGGTCAGGATCAGGAAGAGCTGTCATCCCTTGCAGCAACAGAGACCCTCAGAGCAAAACCAGCTGTACTAAGAGCATCCCAGCTCTCTGCACGGGTCTTGCCTGTGGGTCTGCTGTGCATCACCAGCTTCATTCCTACACAGAGGACCAGGTCACCGCTGTGACTGTAACACGAGTAACCTGTGCAGGGAAGTCACTGATACAAATCAGTGACTGAACAAGAACTCGTGCTCCCAGCTAGTTCCCTTTGGTGATGCCCACACCAGTGTGATTATCTGGATAGCACTGTGAAATGGCTGAACTGTTATCAGCAGCTTTTCATCTGTATCTCAACCCAGGAAGCTGAGGAAGCCTGAAAAAACCCACAGTATTAAAAAGTGCTGGAGACAACAGCATTCTACGCCCACAAAATCACACAATCCATCCATAGGAAGGAACACAACTGATTTGTTGACAGCAGAAACTGAAATACACCCTCAAAGCTAAAGGAGGCAGGTATCTGGCAGTCTAAGTGTGCTACACCAATTATCCCCAAGAAACTGTAACTACACTGTCAGCTTCCTACAGGGCACTTGGATACACCGACAAAGACCAAGCAGGAGGTGGCTTTTGAAACGTTCACACCTAGAAATTCTCACAAGCCCAAGGTATTCTGCAAAACCAAGTTGCTTTGTCAGTTCAAAATGGAACACAACGAGGCCTTACATACACTAGGACGTTCTGAATTATTAGTAGCAAAATGTTATGAACTTGTCTGCTTGACTGCAGATTTCAGAGATCACACCTTCCCCTCCTCCCCTTTATAGGCTACAGACTGTTTTCCACTTAAAAGTCTAAGAAAAAAGCCTTTCATGCGTGGTGTGTGTGTACACTGCCAGTATGCTCCAGTCTGGTGTCTAGCTAGGCTCTGACCCCTGCACCCAGCCTCCCTCGAGCTACTTCAGGGCCAATACTTCTGGTCTGATTTCTTATGGGCATGGAAAATCACAGAATCACAGGGTGCTGGGGGTTGGAAGGCACCTCTGAAAATCGAGTCCAACCCCACTGCCAGAGCAGGACCAAAACTAGGGCAGATCACTCAGAAATACATCCAGACAGGGCTGGAAAGTCTCCAGAGAAGGAGGCTCCACAGCCTCTCTGGGGAGCCTGTTCCAGGCTCTATAACCCATGAGTTCTTCCTCATGCTGAGGTGGAGCTTCCTGTGCTCGAGCTTGAACCACTGCCCCTCGTCCTGTCACAGGGCACGAGTGAAAAGAGGCTGCCCCTGCCTTCTTGATACCCAGCTCCTCATATATTTATAGACATTAATAAGATCCCTTCTCCATCTTCTCTCCAGACTAAAAAGCCCCATGGCTCTCAGCCTTTCCTCGTAAGGCCTGGACTACTCCCTCCCGAGCTGCAGAAGCCTTACTTTTTTGAAGGCTTAAATAAGCTGCCCTCAATTCCCCACACCAGGCTGGCCAGGCGTCTTTTCCACCGATAAAACTCCAGTTTACAACACAAATATTTACCATGGCTGTGTAAGAGCTAGCATGAGATGGAGCTGTCACTAAGTCAGAGAGACATTCTACAAGCTGTTTTAAGATGATGGTAGGCATTTCTGGCACTGTGATTTACAACAGAATCATATAGGAGTGCGACAAAAGTATTCTGTTTTTTTCTTCTTCTTCTTTAGTGTTACTGAATCTCTTGTGATTCCACTGCCATGTGACTTAATATATTATTAAAGCTCAAGCTCCAGAGTTCTTTGAATAGGAGGTAGAAAAGAGGACACTTTCAGTCCTCGCAACTGCCAAAACAGGATTTGAATCACAAACCTCCAAAGACCATAAAGCAGATAATTTCCATGATTTTTAAAGCCTTGCAAATATTTGAGCCATGCAGAGAAACTACCAAACAGCAATTTTAAAATAAATAGAAGACAGTGTGGGATTTGAAGAGAGATTGGACAAATTCCTGAAAGAAAGATTCGCTCACAGCATCAACTACAAGATAATGAAAACACAATTGTCTAGATGCCACCCTGACCTCCTCAAGTTTCTGAACTTCTGTTTCAAAGAAGCTGGGGAGAAGTTTCAGGAGAAGCATCGCTGCTTTCGTGTGTTTGCCCTGATCTCATATTATTCTTCCTTAGAATCAAGTCTTAGATGCTATTAGAAGTGGGACTGCCAACAAAGATCAGGAATGCAAAGAAAAAAAATCCATTACCTAGGAAGGGGTTAACTGGAAACACTGTTTCCCTAATACTGCTCTTCTTGCCCTGGCATATTTTTATTTTTAAAGCCAAAAAAGTACAAAGAAAACCTTGCTCAGCTAAGTACTCAAGTGGAAGGTTCATATTATGAATCTTAAAGACCAAAAAATTAGACAAAACTTAGGAGACCAAAGGGAACTGACAAGGGGAGGTAGTTGTGCCAGGGTCAGACATAAATCCTGGGTTCCAAACAACACCTTCATACTGACTCCCTACAACAAAATGTGAGTGAGGCAATTATCAGAAAAAACACCAGCAAAAACATCAGCAGTACACAGATGTCCCTGGATGGATTTTTGGCCTAGACACTGCTTGTTAAATTTATGGCTTTCTTTAAGATCATAGATGAAGGCGGTTTATCTCTAGGTATAAAATAAATATCACAGGAAGGAAGATCCAGATAGAAAATACAAAGGCTGGAAAATCACAATGGAATAAAGCGCCGTGCGGATAAGAAATCAGCTTTAAAGTAAACCAAAGGGATTAAATCAAACTCGGAAAGAAGACAAGTAAATGATAAATGACACAAGTCTGTAACTAAACTAAATCTTTGGTGTCTAAATGAAATATAGAGGGCTGAGATTATGCAAATTGAAATGAATCAGACTGAATCAAGACTCAGAGCTGACCTGAAGCGTGAGGTAACACGGTGCCTGCGGAAGCCAGAGCAATTACACAACGGAGAGTTGTCCAGGGGCCAAAGGATGGGAATTGTATTTGGCCTCCAGAGTCCTCCAAACACAGTGGTGTCAGGAAAGGGGAAGGAGGTCGCCCATCCCATAAGGAAGGGCAGAAAAAAGAAAACAGAAAAAATGCTCCTGTATAAAACATGTTTATAGCTTCTTGCTTAAATACAAGCCTGCTTTCAATTCTTAGCAAGCCAAATGAGATCTCAAAGCTATAAAAAGTTAAAATCTAACTATGTTTCTTTTAAAACAGCACTGCTCCTGCTTTGCCCTGAAATTCACTTCTGTCCTCAGTTGCACACTTTTTTTTTTTAAGTGGTCCTCAGAGAAACTGTCCTGCATCGATTGGTCTGCTCGCTACGCTTGGAATTCAGATTCAGAATTTCTCAGAGGAATTTCGGCTCTTAACTTGCACTTTATTTCTCCTCTTATAACCACTTGGCTAAGTACTTACTAATAGTCGCACAATAGACTAGAATTAGTACCGCAGAAGTTAAGCAATGAGTTAAATGATCCAAACTGATGCTGTATTTATTTTATTCACTATCACTAGCAATTACAAATCATAACACAAGAGTCTTTTGACCTTTAGAATAACTGACGCAGTCTTTTGCAAGCTGAGCAAACCAGCCTCCCCAAGAACACAGGGAAGGGAAGGACGAAAGTCAAGTGCTGTAATTAGCTGCATAATTATTTTCCAAAATAAAATGTGCAATCTTCACCTCTTTGGCACTGAATGGCGTCACTGGGGCTGCTATCATTAAGCTGCCATCACTGCACTATCATTATGGGGTTGATAAGGAAAGACAAACACTTTGAGATCCACGAGAGGATGCGTTTATTTCCCAACTTCCCTCGACTAATGTATTTATGTCCTTAGTTTTGTGGATGATGGGATTTTGAGGACAGGAAGGAAGGTCACTGACATTGGAGCCAGCAGGGATAAGAAGCGGTTTTCTCAACAGGAATCGAGCCTGATGCTCTAATAACCACCACACATTAAAACCCATCTTTTTTTTTTTCAGCCAATGACAAAACTCCCGTCGGTTTGAACAGGGTCAAGACGTTACTCCAAGTTTGCAGCCACTTTGTCCATGCAAAGAACTAGAGCAGGAAGGGAAGAAGGGGAAGAAGAGAATCAGAGTATTATAGAAACACTGCTTAGGTGTGAGGGCATGTACAGGACATTTCCTGAACCTATAGGAAACAGCTGTAGGTCAAGAGAGTCCGAGTTACCAGGCTCCTGTTTACTAATAAACAAGATTTTCTTTCCGTTGTTTAACTCTGGAAAAGCAGCAGCAAGCAGAAAGGGCTGGATCTCACCAAGGCAGATTCTCTTATAGAGCAAACACTGTAAAGAATTTCTGGCTTCCCAAACAACAACAACAACAAAAAAGAAATCGGGAAATTCCCCACAAGTGAACATATGATGTCACTTCATACAGAGACCGCTAAATATAACAGACAGAAATTATCTGTGTTTACAAAACACATGACAAAATGTTTAGCAGCCACTGTGATATAAACAGCCAGGGACAAATGGAGTCAAACAGATTCGAGTCACCACACGCATATAAAAATGAGAAGATCCTTAATTACTTTTGAGAGGCTGGTTCAGTGTCATGACCTCTTGAGAGCATGGTGCTAGTGGATGTTTTTGCAGCCACTACCAGGCACAGAACTGAGACCAGGGCTGTATTTGCTGAGGAATCGAGTCACTGAACTAAACACTGTACTGCTCTTAGCCATTCACACCAAACCCAAGGTTACTTTTAATATTAGAGCAACAGAAGCTTTCCCCCCGCTGTATTACAGAAAGTAAGTGCAGACTGGAGAATAAGCACTAAAATCTAATTGAGGAACCATGGGCTTTCTTCAAATGTGTTTAGAATTTAGAGAACTCTGCTATGCAAAGACTAAAGCCTAATTCTAAAGGAAGAACACTCCTGTCTCGCTGGTTTGAAGTGTGAAATACTTACAGGAGAAGCACCACTGGGGGATATGAGCTCTTGCAAGACCTAAAAACTTCAGGAAAGTGGATTTTTATTTTCTCGAGGCCATAAGGCAAAGAGAAACGCTGAGAATAGGCAACTGCCAAGGGACAGAAGACAGCAAGAACATTCGCAGGTTTTGAGGCGTTCAGTTGGCTTTTTTATGAAGATAGAAAGATTTAATTATTCAAAATTATAATAAAGTAGAAAAGGAGCCTGCCAATTAAAGTGACTGATAAAAGTTTACCCTTCTTCTGAAATATTTAGCAGAGAATGTTGAATGTTTTATGGAAGAAATATTTGCAACAGGGCCTAATGGTAACACACAGACATTAACACAAACATCAAACCTATGATTTCAAGCTCCCATAGAGGTAGCTGAGGATAGGGTTTGTCCTCTACCAGAGTTTCACAACTCACACTAACGGGACCAAAACTAACCCATGTAACTAGACTCTGACGTCAGCATATCCACTCACAGCTACCCCAACACCACCCAGCACTAGCTGCTCATTAAAATCCTTTTCCACACGCAGATTCCTTGGCATTTCATATCTAGTCCTAACCACGGTTACATCCACTCCTAAAAGCCAGGAAGACAGGCAAAGATTAACTCCAGGTTTCTTGTTCTGTGACTTACTGAAGTTGGGTCAACAGGCACTTTAAAAAAGCTTTTAGATAATTATTGCAGCATTGCATTTTTTTTCCTAAGGGACTACAAAGCAAACAAAAAGCTGACGTGCGCATGAGTTTACCAATGGATCCAAACAGCCAACAACATTCCCTTGTATTGTGTTTTTCTTTCTGCATTTTTCCATCATTTTTTTGTGCCATATTTCCAGTCTGTAGTTCACGAATCCTGTCAAGCTTAATCAAAAGCAATAGGAATGCTGCTAATACTAATACCTGAAATCCTTGGGTAAATTTGTACATCGATGGAAAAAGGAGGTTCCAGGACAGCTGATTAGGGAATAAATGGCTTAAGTAACAAGGCAAATACGCTAATTATTTTCATTTGGATGCTGCACCTCTACCATTTTTGCATCATTACCAACCTGTTTTCTACGCCAATAATTAGCTTTTCACTGTTCACCCCACTCAAGCCAGGCTATGAGATGCAAACTCCAAAAAAACAGATTTCAGCACACCCCCAATTTCTATTTTCAGCCCAAAGGTTTCCTTGACGCACACTACTGGACAGAAAACAGCTTCAACAGTCGGTGAGCCAGGTCTTTTTAGACCCCTGCAGATTGTTGCAGTCCTGCTCTTCCTACCAAAACTCTGCAGTATTTGATACAAGAAGAAAAAAAAAAAAAGGAGCAGTTGAAAAGTTAAGCCAATTTCCAATATTAAAAAGAACATTAACAAAGATTATCTTTCGGGAAGATTGTTTTTTCTTTTCTTGTATAACACACACTTGGGTAAAATCAGTACGTGCAGTGGTTTGTGCTCAGTACTCCTAATTCCAAGGAAAAGACAAGCAGAATCAGTTGCAGTCATTACATGGTCCACTCAGCACCATCTCAATTTTAGCCACAATTTCCAGCCTTGCAGTGATAAAATACAGCTCTGAAGCTGAAGCGAGGAGATAAGTAAAAGTTAGCACTGAAGATTTGCTATTATTAATCCAGACAAAGTTTGAAAGCCAAATCTTGCCAACAGCCATGAAAATGCAGAGCCCTTCTAGCAGGCCATTCTCACGTTTGAACTATTCAGATACACTTCACCCTAATTAACAGCAGACTCGTTCCTCAGACATCACGTAGCACTCCTCTGGCTGAGGACATGTTCACAGAAATCTCAAAATAGCATTAACATGCAAAGAAAGATTTTAAGTGTGCATAAATAAACCTCATAACTACAAAATCTGGTATCCCATTCCTTCATAAAATAGAATGAGCTCTCTTAATTGAAGCCAAATAAAGTATTTCTCCTTGGGCATCACAGACCACAGCCATTTAAAAACACAATATGAAAAGCCATCTAATTTCTAGACTCTGGAAGGCATAAACTCATTTGTTTTCTTCTGCATGAAGAGAGTCTTACCTTATCAAGTAGCATCATCATCCTACATCCTCTCTGGCTCAAAACCATCTTTCCTCTCTGCATTGCAAAGATGAGCTGGAAAAAAAAAAAAAATCCCATCAGTGAATTGCTACTTTTTGTAGAGTTTTTACTATTATGATTGCATATCCCCAGAATAAACTGGAACATCAACATAACTTAAGTTACATGAATTACTCAACCATCTCTAATTCCTTTTCTTCCCTAATTAGCCCCGCTATCTCCTTAGGAATGATCACAACAGTTTGTTTGTTCCTCTTCTAAGTATTTTACTAGTTTTCAGTAAGGGGGACGATTACTCTGCCACTGTATTTATCGTGACAGCAAGCCGTGGAATGGCTTCCTCCACAACGGGGCTGAGAGTAGCTCCTTCTCACCTCGTCCACCAGCGTTACCACCTGAATTTTCTCAGGGGCTTCGTGATAGTTTCTACTCTATTACTAACATCAAGCGTTAGGTATTGCTTTGCCTTCTGTTCCAAGAATAAAGGTGTATTTTAAAATAAAAATAAAACTTCCTCACAACCATACAACTAGAAAAATCATAAACATGAAAAGCTTTTAAGTTTATGGCAAGAGTTACAAGAAACTAGTAACACTGACCAGGATTTTTACAGATAGACAAACAAAAACATTTAAGAGATGGACAAGAGAAGTCCAAGGCAGGCAATAAATAGCAAGGGGACAGAGAAGAGCTACGACTGTTTTGCTGCTCAGGGCCTCTGTGAAGAAGAGATGCTTCCATTACCTTTCCCAGTGCTGGTATTTACTGGGTTTGGACAAGCCCATGCTGAAAGCAGCCTGACCCAGCTCGTCCTGCCCAAACTGGGCTCTGGTTGAGCTCCTGGTCGGTTTCAGGCTGACGAGCTCCAGCGGGAGGGACAAAGAGCCAGGCAGGCGGGAGGCCCGCGGCCTTTCCTCCCGGCAGCCATTTTGTGCAGTGTTTCCAGAGCACAAGTCTCCTCCGCTGCACAGAGAAAGCGACCGCTCGAAACCTTTCCCAACCTGAATCTCCACACTCAGACGTGTACTTTCCGCTCAGAGAGGGTTCTCCTCCCTCTCTGGCAGATTTCTCAGTAACACACAGAAATTTCCCTTTCTCCACGTTAGGAGACAGCATAGAGATGTGGGCACAGGCTCCTGCCTGTCGCTGCCTCTCCAGGTCACCAGCTGGCCCGCAGCACCCTGAGCAGCACTCTCCGCTTCCAGAACCTCCCATCACAAGCCCAGTTGCCACCTTTCTTCCTGGCCCATCCTCATCCTCAGGCAGCACCCCCCCCATGCCTGTCAGGGTTTGAATCTGAACCGCCCTCTCCCACCACAGCCCCGCTGCTTCGATACCAGCCTGGCTTTGATTTTCCTTTTGTGGCCTCAGCCCATGAGTGCAGACAAGTGGAATAAAATCTGGGTTTCAGCCCAAATATACAGGCTGGAAGTGGCAATGGGAAGAGGCCTTCTGGGCTTTCACACAGCCCCCGGCCATTAGAAAATCCCCTGCAGCCGCTGGTGGGGCGATAAATCAGAGCAGCCTGTGCTGGTGAAAATTTACAGTTACCCACACAGCCCCTGAAAGAAAAACATCAACTTTCTGTTCTGCGATATCTTTGGAAATAGAGGCCAGACTTGAAGCTTTTTGCTGAAATGCGTTTAGCACACAGTAATCATTTTAATAAAATTTAACCCAGAGGAGACTGCAAATCATTCAAATGCAGACGGATCCATTTGCAGGATCATGTGTGAGACATCTTGCTAAATCATATCCGAGCAGCTTGTGATCTATATAAACTCCTGGAAAAACCTTAAATATAGTGACTTATTAGCAGGAAATGATACTGTTAGGCAGATCAAGGTGAATCTATTCCTGTCATTACTGAAAAACAAATGAGTACACGTGCCTTTCTCCCTCTTGCTCTCCCTAGAGAACTACTCATGTCTACAGGGCACAAGTATAACAGCACCGTTTACGTTAACATACTTAACCAGGACTGGAAAATAAATATATTTTCTTTACAAACAGAACCCTCGCCCCCAGGCAGGGAACTTGCTATACTTGACAATACGATTAGGCAAGTATAGTTCTCCTGGGCTGGAAAGAGAGACTCTTTTCACACCAAACACATCTGAAGGAACAAAAGGCAGACTCTGAGTTCTAGAATAAAAATACACTATTCCTAGTGAAGAGCTATGTATCATGCTATAGGAGATGATTGCATTTCTACAGGGACTGCTTCGTCAGCAGGACTGTGGGCATCGTATGTATAAGGTTCCGGAGAGATGATGGAGTAGAGGAAGCTCTGGAAGAGGAGTGCCTAAACATGGGTGTGATTGCTCTTCAAGCACGTTATCCTTGTGATTCTGGGCAAGTTCCACAGGAAACCTCACTGAGTTTTGTATGAAATGTAGCTACCCACCTTTGTGAGGTGTTTGAAACAGACAGGCTCCAGGGAGCTTTCTTAAGCACTGAAAGTGAATTAAAAACACCTTCCTCAATCAGAGTAGAAATACCTATTCAATGTATTTCAACACTGGCTGAAGTAATGTTCTGTATTTAGCATTCCAGCTTAAGAATCACACTGGTGTGTGAAGGAATGGAGAGAACTGCAGGAGGAAAAGCACTCACGAAGAGCAAACCACGTAAGGTCTGCCAGTATAAAAGCTGTGACACCAGTTTGTTCCCGCGCCTGAGCAGCTGCCTGGCTGCAGTCATCCCACATCAAGACTGGTCTTTTCTGTATTGCTTTCTCACAAACACCACTGGATGTGCTGCCCGTGTTTGGTTTGCAGGGTATTATTAGAGAGACCTGGTGAAGGGAAAATAGAAGCAGCAGTCTGACAGCACATGGATGGTATTAGACAAAGAGCAGCTCCCTGACAACTATTTTGGAGAGGATGAGGATTACATCCTGTTATTACAAAAGGATAGAAAGGAGTCTTCTCCAGATGTCAGGTGGGCTGTTGAAATGATGAGTGCTGTTGGGACACTGTGTTATAAACGATGTTGTGGCATCAAGAGATTGTCTAAATCACACAATGCCTTCATAAGCTACAAGAATTGAACCAGGGCTAATTAGCTCGAGTGAACTATTAACAGCTCTACTCATTCTGGCACTCGAGCTCGCACCCTGGCATACACAGAACTCTGCTGTGAAGGCATACAAGCTCATCCATCACTATCTCAGGTATCTCTGGAGCCTTGAATAAAGGTCTTATTATTAAAATTCCAGTGCTTGATCTTGACTGAAAGGCCAGGCAGACAATTACAGTATTTACTGTTGCAGTCTTCCAGTCAAAGTGAAACAAAGGTGATAATGACACTGTACCTGTGCTAAGCCAGATTCCAATCCTCCTCTTTCATTAAATTTTACTTTAAATTCAAGAATAATTCCTTCTCCCAATCCTGTCATTTGCTACAGAGGTGTTACTTCTCCACACTCATTTTGCCCTGTCCTTCATTAACTCCTTCCCCCTACTCCCTTTCCCCTCCCTTACCCATTTAAATTAAAAATCTTGAGAATATATCTTGCGCATTGGCGATACATTAACACAACTTCATCCTGTTCTCCAAATCTGCTCCTTATAACAAGTAATATTTCTCCTTTTCTGGGAATTTGTCTTTAAAAGTACGTCACTTAAGAAGAAGATAGAGTTGTTTTCTTTAGCATTTTTAAAGCATATATGCAACAATCCTGCTCACCTCAGTAAAATAAAAATGCATAATTGCCAGTCTTAAAGCCATAATTTGCATTAATATTGTGAAGTAAACCTCTTCTGCATGCAGTGCCATAATGGTAACCTCAGCACTTGTGTCTCCTCCTGTGTGGGCACTGAAAAATATTGCTGAACTCATGCATCACTGCTGACCATCCCCGAACAGAACTTCTCTGATTAGATTTGGGAACTGGCGAGGAATTGACTTTATCTATGAACTCCATTTCCTGGATAATGTTATTAACTTATTCATTAAAATGTTATCAAATTATTGAAAAGAAATCTCCATCCTGAGCGTTAGATAACAGCAGCTCTGCTTCCCATCTCCACGGTACATTCACTTTAACAGGACTTTTAACTAGCAATATTGTTTAGTGATTTTATTATTATCATTATTCAATTGAGTCAAGCTTTTTTTTTTTTTTTTTCCCCTCTTCTTCGCACTCTGTTTACACTTTTTAATGAGGTTTTAATCTTCCCTGACATGTTTATTCAGGTTATTTGTTTTACAAAAGGAAAGGGCCTTAAGTATAACTGAGGAAATCAATGCTTTTTTCAACCTGGATCCAAATCTCTTTCTAATTCTGCTTTCCAAATATTCCTCAGCCCAGGGGACAAAAAAAGAAAACCAACAAAAGGTACACAGGGTCTCAGAGAATGTATGCAAGAAGGTCGGAGTTTTTTAGATAAATTCAAGAAAAACTCAAACTCTTATGGAAGAGCTGTGAATTCTACAAATCCCCATAAGAATAATTGATTGCAAAATTAACTTTAGCTTCTAGAGATTCATAGATAAGCTTAAACAGCATTTTAACTAAAAATGCATTAAACAGCACGGCAAACCTTAAGCTGGCAGCAGCTGCAGCAAATCAGCATTCCCCTGAAATCAATAAATGTTGTGTCCTTTTCCCTTGTGTTCCTACAGCGGGTTAAAGGGATCAGCCAGTTGGGTATATATTGGATGGACAGCCTGAGAAATCCAACTGCAAAAGCAACAAGTTTGAGTGGCTGGATTTGATGTGAAATAAGTGAGTATCAGCCTTGGATTACTAGCTCTCAAAAATTCAGCTCTTTGGCTGAAGTTTCTCATAGAGGAAAGAAAAAACCAACCCGCTACATTGCTGTAAAGCCATCAGAACACTGAAAATGAGCCTTGAACCACTGAGGTTTCAGGTGAATTCTGTCATTACAGGAAAATAAGGCTGAAAAAGTCAACTGTCTGGAGGACTGTCCGCAGTATTTGCTGAACCAACTCCCCTAGGACGAGATCTTGCTCCTGTCCTTATTCTGCGAGCCCTTTCCACGCTATTAAAACACTATTAAATCCCCTTCAACCGGGGCTGAGGAAACACTGCTGGGTGGTTAACTACATTCAACTCCAACACCCAAAGACAACGCCTATTACCCTGCTGCCTGGCTTACAAAGCCTTGGAGCCTTCCTGAGAAACATTCTGAAGGCTGGATGGGCCACATTACTGCCTTTAGAAGGTTAAATGCACTTACTGTGCTACTCTGCTCGCTCCAGAGCTGCTGTGGGACCTCAGCAAGAAAAGGGTGCTGAGAGTGAAGTACGTTCCTTGCCCTGACATCCATAAAGGATTTCTGCCCTGCAATACTTGGCATGCTGAATACACACATTACCACCCTATATGTAAGATGTAAGATAGTTAATAAGATGTTTCCCATTTCATTTTCCGAGCAGCAGAGGTATTTAAAGAACATTAATGTAGTCAGACTTAATTTACTCTTTTTTTTTTTTCCTCCCATGACTTGCAATCATTTTTCACCATCCTCATGCTAGTTATTATTTTGTAAATGAATTCTTCATTTAATTTAGCTTCAGATTTAATTGTTCCTTATTGGAAATGTCAGCTTTCACAGTTCATTAATAAGGGCACTGGCGGAAAGAAAGGAAGGAAAGAAGTGGGGATAGGGAAAAATAAACTTCTCTTGCAAGTAATGAAGAGCTTTAGCTAATGTTATGTCCACAGATTTAAGTCCCTCTTGAACCTTGCTCTCTGGATTAACATTACCAGGGATATTTGCTGGAATTCAGCAGAGTGGCTTCTCTGACAGATGCTGCTTGCTGACAAAGATATACAATATCATCCTTGAGCTGTTAAGTCTCTCCTCCCAAGTTAGTTGGCAGAAAAACTGCGAGGTGGCAATCAGCCATCTTCCTGCGACAGCGGTTTAAATAGTCAGATGCAAAAATGCTTCTTCCAAAGAAGGCCAGACACTGTTCTGAGAATCTCTCTTGAGCTGGGACTTCCTGGGTGAAATGCCTTTTGGATTGCTCTGGGACAATCCGTGGAGTATTTGTAGCTCTGGTCAAGGAACAGAATCCTACTGCAGTATGCAAGCTAAAGATGTCACCTGGAGAGCTGAGTCCCTGGACCAGTGGCTGAATGGCAACCACCTCCTTTAATAAAGAAATGCTGCCTTTAATCACCGCTGTACCTCAGGTACTCCCAGGAAAACATGAACAAAACCTTCTCCCTGTTCCTCCAGATGCAGCATTGACAAACCCAGTCACCCGAGCCATTAACCACCACCCTGCTGAATGAATTCCTGTAGGCAGTCCAGCGTTCCCTTTTATTTTCTTAAATATATTTACTCCATCTGCATGTGAAAATAAACAATGGAAACATAATATTTCTTATTTGCCAAGTACAGTGAAACGATTAATTGCTTTCAGTTTCATCTTTAGTGCTGACATTAAAGAGTTTTCCACCTTTTGCAGGGGCAAAGTGTGGGGTTTTTTTAGAGCGGTGGACCACTGGTGACAATGACAAACAAAGACATACCAACGTCACATCCATTGTAATACGTTAAAAGTATAAGTTTGATCAAAATCCGTCACTCAACCACCAGTTAAGAAAGTAGATTACTGGCAGAGAAAAAAAAAACAAAACACAAAATTAAAATCAAAACAAAAGGAAAACAAACAAACAAAACAAACCCCAATAATAAACCATGAGCTCTTTATGACATAATCAAGACAAGTAGTTAAAACTGATACATAAATCCAGCAACGAAACGCTGCAGTAATAGATTACCAAGGGAATGTATCTTGCAACCCATCCTGTATTTTGGATACTTTCTCTGTAAAACGCTTTCTAAGCTCATTTAGATCAATTAGCATTTCTGAAACGCTTTCTATGAAATGGCTTTGACTTTGTGTTATTGGTCTGCCTTATGTTGCTTGCACATGTTTAAATGAAAGGTTCCCCACAGCTTTTGCAAAAGGGGGAAAAAAAAGGCAATTTCATTTTTTAAGCAAGTAAGTAGTGCATAGAGAATTACAGAAGATGAAAAAAAAAAAGATAAAATTAGAAATAAGCTTTTTGTATATTTATGCACAGCCTCCAAAAAGACAATAGCTGAAAGAAAACAGAGCTTCTGTATGGGGAATTTATTACACATCAAAAGAGGCAAAATTGGCTCAATTTACCGTGTATGGGAAGAAAAGAGAGATATGCTGGGTTGCATATAGTCAAAGACATTACGAGCTTGACTGAAATCAGGGAAAAAACCTCCACTACGAGGTGTGCTGGATCAAGCCTGAAGAGTAAGAGCTGCACAGCTCCATCCTTCCCCAGTTTTGCTACAGACTTGCTCTCTGTCCAACAAAACATTCATCGTACCCTCTGCCACTCCACAGACCACGCCAGCTTAAAAAGCTTCGTTTTAAGCAGATGAGAAGCCCCTTTTAAAGCAAAACCAAAAAGATTTTATATATTGAGTTGGACCACTAAATTTGATCTTGGTAATGGGCCCTGATTTCCAAGCTACTTACAGCTTCCATTTACTTGGAACAGAAAAAAACCCAACCCTGCAGCAACAGACCCAGGAGGTTATTACCTCAGTTTCCCCAGGTAAACAGCAGTGGACTAAATTTACCCCATAGAGGCATTGATAGGTCTGAACTAGGTTTTCAAAAGGACATTCAGATTTGAAGAAAACTACAGTATAAATGCAAAATATTTCTCTAACAAACACTCAACTGTACAAACTATAATAATCTTCCTTTTTTGCCTTCCCAAACAGCACAGACACATATAATTCACATACTTATCAAGGTGAAATTACCCCATCTTGGAGAGACTATGAATGGAAAATTCTAACATGATATTTTCTTGGATGAAAGCTCCCATGCAAGTGTAAATTATTATCATTAAAATAATGAATTCTTTGCCCGGTTTTAAGCTCCACAGCTCACTTTTGAATTGAAAAGTGCTCTCTGCTCAATGAAACTCAGGAGTATAATGTAAATTTTCCACAGCATTTGGTTTTCAAATAAATACTACAGATACATGATCGGGGGACAAAACGCCATTAAAAAAGGCTTGCGAGTAAGCACCCAAAGTAGTTGTCTTTCAATTCTAATGCCTGGATAATGTGGACATTGGTCATTATTCTTAGCAAGTGTTTTAATAGTGTCTCATCAGCTCAAACCTGGGTCGGGCAGACAGATAAAAGAAAAAAAGAATTAACAAGAAGATGGCTCTCGGATGTCCTGTATCAGACACGTTCATTGCAGGTGATTTCCCAGCTGACAGACCAACAGAAAAAAAACCCAAACACCAAAACATTTCACCAATTCAGGCAGCTCTAGGCAAAGGCACCCAGAATTCGGGGGCAGAACTGACCTCTCCGCACTGAAGCTGCTCCCTCAGCTGCCCGAGGTTGAGACGTGGTCTCCAGCACTGTGTTCACACGTACACTCGCCACTATCACAAATGATGAAGAAATGTAGAAGAGAACACTGGAAATTCATTTCCCAGGCTGCCTCTAGCCAGAGCAGTGGGGAAAGTTTTTAACCTGACCTTGCAATAGAAAGAACTGCCCAAGAATCAAGTTGTTTCTGGCTAATTAAAAACTATTCATCCTAATTCTATTTCAATATTATATTCTAAAATTCAGGAAAGGACAAATCAACACCTTGCAAACTCTTTTCTGTTGGAGAAAAACCTCAAGTATCTTTCTTGACCGTTTTGTCTTGTGAGAAATAAAGTTTCAAAACCTCAGGATGAAAATTCCCTCTATTTTCCAGTCCTATTTATAGCTTTTCAGTTCACTCTTTAATGGTTGTACAGCACAAAGTTTCTCGTGCCTACTCTTTGGAGCCTGTGCGGGTAATGAGCGCTTACTGATCGGAGTTAGATTTGAGGATAGTATGTCTGAAATAAGGCCTTGCCCATCTCAAGTTCCACATCAAGTATTCAGAATGAAAAGCTGCCTTTGACCATCCCCGAATTCGCTTCAAGAACTTATTCATGCAAACAGAGGTTCCAGGACTAGTTCATCAAGGATAAGCAGATTTTATTAGCACAGTGGCAGCATCAGTGGTAATCCATCTAGAAAAGTTATTAGACGTAAGTAAAACCCGCAGTTCTAAACAACATCTTCATTGCTTTGACCCCTTAATTACAGCAATCAATTGATGATAATATGGCAATTCTGTGACCTGCTTTGTAAAGGGGTCAGACAAAATGATGGAACGGTCTCTTCCAGTGCTCGAAGCTATAAATAACATTGTGTTAAGGTAGCTAATAAGCATGGATTAGCTAGATTCAGCATAAAGCTTAACAGTCTGAATCAAACTGAGCAAGGACTTGAAGCTCAGTCTTCCCCGCCACAGAAGTGCCTGGATTTAGGGGATGAAAAGCGGTCAAGCCTCTGCGTTTTCATCTGTGCCCTCCCACATTCTCCAGCCTTACAAGAAGTTTGAAAATCTGCTTTGTCATATGCAAACTTTATCAATCTCAAAACCATTCCCAGGATGGAAAATCAATAACCTGCTCACTTTTGTATCGATCCTTTAATACAAAATGAAATCCTCTCATTTATAAATGAAAACCAAATTGAAATTTTGCAATGAGGATTTCGGAAAGTCCTTTTGGCACTCAGAACAATTTCTTTGTACCTCTCGTGTATCCCATTTACCAAGGTAACTCATGCACGAAATGCTGTTTAATGAGGGACTCTTCCCAACTCAGCTCTCTCTTGGGGGCTTCCACACCATCGGTCGTGCTCTCTGAGCAACGTAACGCTTCCCTGTCTGATGGGGAGCGGTGCAAAACTTGCCTAAGAAACGTTCCCTTGTTTACAGCTTTCACTAATGTTCTCTAACTGCTACAGTTTGATTGCTTTGTGTGCTGAAAACAGTTAATTAAAACTAAACAAAGAAAAGCAAGTGAAGATAGACCCCTGTACCATCACCACGCAACTGTGAACTGAAAGCTTCGATGTAACAGAAGCAGCAAAAGGTATTTTAGATGCTGCCTGGATGCTGTACAGGCCTCTCCCCCAAACAGAAGGCGCAGTGCATTTAACTCAAGTGCCTAAATATTTCTGTTGACTAAAGGAGCTGCATAAAAGAGGAGATAAGAAACTATGCAAAAGATAATGATGGTTCCTTCCAGTGTTTGTAGTGGTGGTAATCGCAGAAGACAGCGCCTCACTGGCAGCGGTCCTCTCCCTGGACGCCCTCAACTGCTGCACTTTTGACAAAGCTCTTGTTAGCTGAGGACTTTACGTCTGCCACGATGCAGCTGGAAAACGCCCGTGTGCGTTCGTCCGAACGCACCCAAGTTTTCTGCCCTACCATTTCTGCGGGTAGGTTTGCTGCCTTTTCAGCATTCATCTGAGGTTCCCTGGGCACAGTAGAGGCCGTTCTGCTCTCTCCAGCACTAGAGCTGTTCCTCCACTGGACATCAGATTATACAAAGCTCACCCCAGACGCAGGGAAAAGCTGCCCTGCATAAGCACCCCCTTCTCCCCATGTCCAGAGCCACACGTTTCCTAAGCCTGGGAGAAATGCTGCACTGGGAAATCCTCCTGAGACTGCTGAGCTGAGCAGTCTGGACTCTGGAGCATGCTGGAGAAAGCCTGGGGACGAAACAAGGAGGACACTGTCAGCCAGGTGCTCCTGGCTTTCCACACTTCCTCTTGCCCCAACATAACTCTAAGAAGAAACCTGAGTGTTGGCAGAGAAAGCGTTTGGAGCCCGCTCCCTTGGTGGCTGCTTCCCAGCCACCTGACTCGCTCGTGCTTATTCATGCAGCACCAGCTTCCCTGCTGTTGGAAAGAAAAAAAAAAAAGCCAACAAACTCCTGACTCAATGTTCTTGTATTCGGGAAACTTAGTAAGAGAATATCCCTCGGCATCCAAAAAATGGCAGGCAGAACTAATAGGAGAGCCAAGTAAGAAACAGGACAGGTGAAAGTCATTCCAGGAAGTCTAAAATGTGTTTTCCAATGATTAGGGAAAAAAAAAAAAATATTAAATTGATTGCTAGCCTGCAGATGTTCCCGAGCAATTCAGAAATAGGAAGAGCAAATCTTTTGTGGGCACTATTTAAACTGCTGTATCTGGCATTCAGCAAGTTAGGTGCTTCCATCCCCAATCACAGTCATTTTGCTTTCTAAACGTTGACCAGATGGTGAGGTTCCGTGTGGCAGCAGAGTGTGTGTGTGCACGAGGGGGCGGGGGACCAGGGGGGAGGATTGTAATTATGGGAATGTGTGAAACTCCATTGCTGCCGCTGCAATAAAATGACTGGAGTAAAATCAAATTTAGATTCTATGCACATAAATATCGTATGCATACAACATCATAACTGCCCAGAAGGAAAAATCAGTTATTTTCTTTTTCTAAATCCTTTTTCCTTATCGGCTATAAAATGTTATAGCAAAAAAAATACTAAAATCATAATCTCGGGGGCGAACTCAAGTCCCAGAAGGTGCTTGTCAAGGAGAAAAATAATTGTTCGGCAGAGCTGATTAAACAGCAATATTTTCCCAGAGACTGAAATGATGGTCGAGAAATCATCCAGGAGATGTTAGCCTCGGTATTCTTAACTCGTCACGAATGGCTAATTTGCTCAGAAATACATTCTAAAGAAGTTGATGTCACATCTTCCCCCTCAGCCATACTAATTGTTTATTAGCATACAAAGGAACCAATGACCTTTCCAATTGCACGCTTATTGTGCCTCGTAGGCAGAAGAAATGAGCCTCGGCACAGCAAACATTCCTCTGTTCCCTTTTCCTTTCAGGAAAGTAACCTTTTAAGCACTGGACATCAATAGTATTTTGCAGTCCATAGTCAATAATCATGGAACTAACAGAAATGGGTTATTTTGCTACTTCCCAGGATTCCAAATTTAACAGAAAGAATTAAGGCCCTTTTAAGTGTTAAGCAACTGTTGTGCAAACTGAAGTATTTGGGGGGTTTTAAAACATACTGAAGAAGTTTTGAGATGTTTGGTATCAAGCCCCGGAAGGATACATTTATGTGGAAGCTTTCTGAAGGGTGGGCAGAACTTCAACAGCATGGTTTTTCTGGCTATTAGGTTACTCCTCCACTCAGCATCCTAAGTGATTGAGGAGCTCGACTGTCATTTTCCAAAGCCATATAAAAAAGTCTACGACACTTATCTTCATTGCCTTCCAATATGGATTAGGTTCTTCAATCTCAGAGCCACAGAACAGTTGTGGTTTGGAAGTGACCTCTGAAAATCATCTGGTCCAAGCCCCTGTTCAAAGCAGGATGAGCCAGAGCAGGCTGCTCTCGACCACATCCAGGGAGGTTTTGACTATTGCCAGGGATGGAAACTCCACAGCCTCGCTGAGGAATACGTGCCAGTGCTGGGCCACTCACAATAAAGTTTTTTCTTATGTTTGTATGGAATTTCCTGTATTACAATAAGCATGACGGGCAAAGCTTACACAAGCTATTTAAAGCCTCTATAAGCTCAGTGAACATAATGAAAACAACCATGTGACTTCATTTATTCCATAACAAGAGTATATTGAGGCTGGGTTAAAGGTATCCACAAGAGGGACAATTTTCAGGACCTAGTAGAGACTGGGAAATCTGTCAGATGTGAGAGTCTTAGCCCATTAAGTTGCTGAGCCAATTCCTGATTATGTTAGTTAGTGTAAATTTCCATTTGGATGAATAGTAAAGAGCTTGATCTATAACATTTGTAATTGAATTAGCAACCTCTTTGTTTCCCTATTCTCTTTATGGCCAGGCCATGTATGCATTTTGTGAGCACTCTGAATTACAGCAGTCAAGCCATTAGTTGGGAAAAGTGCCCTTTTGGAAGTGGATTTTTATTCCATTTAACTTTTTTCTTTCCCGGAGAGGTGATGTTTTGCCATTTGCTGCTGTTATCCAGCTGCTGCTATTTAAATCTGCTTTGTTTCACCTAAACTTGATTAGATACCACAGATCTACTTTGTGTGGCTGATGCAGTTTGACCCTTGCAAGCCCAAAGCAAGGGTTTCAGGATTCGTTTGTCTTCCCATTATTTTTCTGGACGGGAACAGTAGGGGTAGATTAGGAAAGAAAAATATGAGACTAATTTAAGAAGGAATTTAAACACCTGCTTAATTACATCTCTGCTGAGGGCAGCACTGATTCAAGTGTTTAATTAGGTGTCGGCATTTGAAAATAAGGAAGAACTGGGTGAAAAGGGGGTTGGGAAAGTACCCGAATGTATAACAACACCCACCATTTATTAGAATGCCAAGCATTAAAACAAGCCTACATTTGGCATCTGGCTCCTGGATCCCCACGCTGGGCTAAGACTCACTGAAGAAAATGGGGTGACTCCCCAGGACTGAGGATTTTCTGCTTCTGACAACGTACGGATGTTTGTCTAGACTCACACTGCAATTTCCAGCCACAACTTGCGCAGTAAGAAACCCAAATTCTCCTGAGGTTCCAATAACCTGTAATCCCTTTGGATCATGCTCCTCCACCAGGATCAACACCCAAACCCCCCTCCAACAAGCCAAAAGCACCCCGCTTACACAGGCGTGTTATTATACACCCGCTAGTAGAGCAAAACAGCTTGTCTAAAAGGTTTAAAGGCTAATAATAGTGACATGTAGCCGGCGCTGGAGAGGGGGAAACGATAAAAACCCGCCAGCGGATTTACCTTCCTAAGAGTAAAACGGAATTTACTAAAATGGTTGGAGTTTTCTCCCTCGTGGCTATCTCCATTGAACGGGGCTTTGGATCATATTAACTCGACCCTTCAACTTCCAGCGT
This sequence comes from Chloroceryle amazona, assembly GCA_027560015.1. Taxonomy (NCBI): domain Eukaryota; kingdom Metazoa; phylum Chordata; class Aves; order Coraciiformes; family Cerylidae; genus Chloroceryle; species Chloroceryle amazona. The sequence goes on along the minus strand of JANHFX010023684.1, from coordinate 23,794 downwards.
TCTTCCCCTGCCCCTCTGAGGCGTCAGTCCTTCGGGCTCCTGCCAGAATGGATCGTCGTGAGGCAGCTGTAAGAAACGGAGCCAGCAGACACACACCACAGCCGAGAGAACAACCGAGCTGCCAATTCCTTCAGGGCCCAATTATTTGCCACAAAATTGAAGGACAAAGATAAGTTTCTGACACTCCTTAGCCCACTTTATTTTTTTCTCCTGCAGTTCAAATAGTAAGAAATAAAGGAAAAAAACCCCAAACATTTACCAATAATGTAATGGAAGAGCATCTGCTGAGTTTGAGGCTATTTAATATTCCTATACAAACCACTAGATATTCATGTAATCATCCTGATTATGCTGAATAGCAAGTCGCTAAAAGCTAATCTGTGCTGGTCAGAATTGTTGAAAATAACAGTAAAATCTTTCCAATAATTCTTTTTTTTCTTTCCACAGTAATTATCTTTTTTTTTAAACTAAGAAAGACTTGAGTGCCTGAAGTTAGGGCTGTTCTCAGAAGGTGATTTAAAAGGAGCCTGAGTTTTGGGGTTATTTAGGGGGAGTGTGACTTCAGAGCTGTTTCAAATACCAAAAATGGGTGGACTTGATCTTCAGAAAATGCTGAAGTCAAGGACCAGCTTTTTATTGAACTCCCCAGCTGGAAACTCAGTGAATAACTATGAAACACTTCTTATAAATCAGGCAGCAGTAAACTTTTATCTTAAACATCTTTGGATACTTCAGTTACTGTCGTTGGTTTATATGCCGGCTAAGAACTGAAGTGATTCCAGCATTTGTTCTAGCATATGTTCAACCAATTTATTGTTTTATATTAAAAAAAGAAATCCAGAAAAAAAAAACAAAAACAAAAACAAAACCAGACTGGCATGACCTCAAAGGATTTGCATACTGTGACAGAATAAAATCAAACCAGCCCTCTAACCTAGCAACTCATCCAGCCGTAGGAGAAAAACGCTAACAGTTGATAAACATTATCTAGGATACACTTGGAAAGAAGTTCCTTGAATCACAGAATTGATAAATAAAAAGAAAAAAACTATCTGGCATGGTGGACAGCCAAGGGAAGAGAAAAAAGATGGAGCAAGTCAGCAAACTGAGGAGATTTTTGACCGCATGTGTGAGGGGTTAACTGTGGGCATAAGGAAATGGTTGCACAAAGACAGCGGAGGTAATGGGAAGAGCAGCAATCTGTTCAGCAGACAAGCAGGATAAGCTTTAAAAAGCAGGAAGAATGGGGCTGGTTTCTAACGGAACAGCTGAAGGAAAAGAATTGTCTAGCTAACTGTCATTTTCACTTGGAAAAAATAGAATGAAACTATCCAGGATCTCGAGATTTAATGTTATCAGTGGGAATCAGAACAAAGAAAAACAAGAACCACGCTGCAGAACTGGACTACTTGCTGCCAAATAATATAGCAAATAAAGGAATAAATAAAATGAAAGCAAACACCATACATATTGCTGTGTATGTAAAAACGAGATGAAATCAGGCTGTGGAAGCCGACAACCCCCAACAGTGCGTTATATCAAAACCCGGGCTTCAGAAAACTCTTACAGATGCTACTGGGTGAAGAAACCCAGAAGCTTGCCGGCGGTGTCTCCTGTGAAAAGCTGGCCCCTACCATAATTACAGGTTCAAGATCTTGCCACACCACTCTAGCAACTCAATTTCCAGGCAGATTGTAGTGAAGTGCATCAGCAGAGGGCTTGCCCCGTCTCATTAAATAAATGACCTAACATGTCAACAAGCAAATTATTTCAAAGTGGAAAACACCGTAAGGAAGGATTTACGCCTTGTGATGTGAAGTCCTGCCCTTGAGAGCTGCAGAGAAGAGCTCAAAAAAGGAACGATCAAAGCAGAGGAACGGGCATTAAGCTGCAGGATGCTTTACCCCGACCTCCTGAGTATCTGAGAACAACCTGAGTGATGGGCAGGAAAGAAGCAGGGGCCACTTCAGGATGAGGTGCCAGCTGCAGCCAAGATGAGCAGCAACAATCCCTGGGCAAAAAATCCTCTTCCAACTCTTACCCATCAAGAAATGGTTTACTTTGGGTTTCCTCTGTCATGTTATAACTCACTGAGCTTATAGAGCAGAGCATCAAGGCCAGGACACGCACGCACCGAACTGTACACGGGCAGGTGAATGTTTGACTTTGCAATTGCTTCGGAGAACCCCATGAAAAATGGCCAATGCCATAAGCAACCGACCCTCGGGAGCACGCAAAGGATGTTCAGAACTGTATATATTCAGGGCTGATAGAATCCTACTGGGAAGAGCAGAGGCATGAAGGTTAAAACTAATTGTTCATCCATTGTTACATCTTCACTCTCTATACATGTTCTCTTAATTGAACAGTACAATTCAGGGTCAGCTCCTGCAAAATGCCAAGCATGCTAAACCAAAAAGATTTGCACACAGTGAAGCAAAAGTTGCCAGGGTGAAAAAAATAGAAGGGTTTTCAAAAGAGCTGCAGGATTCCTGGCTGTACATATAAAGTCAGCAGGCAGATCTCAGGGAAATTCAGGGAGAACACTGCTATCTACCTGAGAAAAACGGAATGTATACAACCTCTCCTTCCCTGCTCCCTTTTGCTTTCACGCACTCAAAGAAACCCAGTAAAAGAGCATTCTGATGTTCACGTTCAGTTACAAATTTCAAGCTTGTTCCAACACAAATGAAGATTTCTCCTGAAATTTCAGCCCTTGCCATGGAGTGAATCTCTCCACTATGACCAGTAGCAATCCCAGTCGTACCAATTGCTTTTTGACACAGGAACTCCACGGAACATGCATCTTAGCAGCAGACCCTCTTCCAAAAACCTTGCATAAATCATTAACACGCTTCCCTTAATAGTCCAACTCTTTGTTCAATAGTCCAAGAAAATAGATATTCCTTATTGTGCTTTTTCCAAAGCAAATTGCCCGGAGGCTTCCTTGTTTATTTTTCTACATAACAGCTTTTTATTACGATCCACCGAGGTTATGGCAGCTTTTCAGTTTGTAATTTATATACAAACACTGATACTGTCTCGCTGCGTTTTGATGACAGAAGGAAGAGAGGGCTGAAAGAAAAAGAAGACTCTGCAAGTACGTATGTGGTGTCCACCTATGAGTGCACGTGGCTTTCACTTTTGGTTCTGTTTGGGCTCTTTTAAAATCCTGTGCAAGGAAAGGAGAGCTCAACAGTTCAAATACCAGAGTTTAGAACCTAGAAAACGTGACACGGACCAGGGACCCTGCATCTCTCCTACTTTTCCTCCAATATACATTGAAAGGCACCGCCAGAATTATCCATTTTCTGGGCCTTTTTCGTGTCCAATTTGCTCGTTGACACTTCTACAGAAGAAGCAACCACCCCATCATGGGCATATGCACCAGGTAACTGTGGGGAAAGCATCGCAGGAGGAATAAGTCTCTCTTGGGGTACGTGGGCCAACATGACCATGGGAATGGTGCCCAATTCGCCCCAACTTAGCTAAGTTTCTGAAAAATTCCTCCCAGAAGTTGAGTATCAGCTCATGTCACGTCTGAGACTGACCTGGAGAAGCCTATTGTGAAAAAAAACCCTCAACTGGAAAAAGCAAAGTTAATGCTGCAGGTGACTTTTGGCTAACCCGCTGCTGTTCTGAGGACACGGGTGACTGTTTAATTTACAATGGAAATGACCGAAGAGAATATCAGCGGATTCATTTGTCACATCTATCAGACCACCAGCTGCACCATTGCCCAGGGCCATGACGGCACTCCTGGTTTGATTTGTTGTTGTTGATTGCTTGCTTCATGTTAATTCATTCTACTGTACTCAAATGTTTCAGGGGCTCATCTGTTATTATTAATATTAATAATCCAAAGCACTTTCATCCAAAAAACTCGTGGCACTTTACAAACATTAATTAAGCTTCACAACACCCCGAGGGGGAAGTAAACTTTTTGAGATCTCTTGAAAAGGTCAGAGAGGGCTTGGTTTAAAGCAGCAGCTTTGGTTAAATTCAAAGGAGTAAGGAACAGGAGACTTGAGTTCAAGTGCTATTTTTTATCACAGATGTTCTTTTCAGAGAAGCAACTCAGTATTTCTGTGCCTCAGTCTTCCTCTGTGCCTCAGTCTTCCAACAGAAAAGGATGGATTACAGGAGAGGTTTAGTTTATGGGACCTGCTGAAAGGACAAGCTCACAAATTATCAGGAGAAATACGCAGGTACTGGGAACACTGGGCTCACAAGCGAGAACATTGTGAGCTGTCTTCAAAGCTTCAGGCACTTCTCTGTTAAACTGTGGGCTTGAGGGCTCCATAAATTCCGTAGGAGCCCGTAGTTCCTCAGGTCTAAGAGAACAGGATCCAAAGGCAATGAAAAGAGAGGTCTTTAAAACCTCAAAATCTTCACATAGATCCTCCAAGTTTGAGTATTGCTTCCAGTAAGCCAGAGAACGGCCATTTTCCTGCTGCAGTTGAAGCCCTTCCCAGAATCCTGGCTTCTTAAAGAAAAAATGACTAAAATCCAAGTCATCTTAGCTAGTGAAAGGAACTTCAGTGGGACCTGCCCTTCTCCAACAGCAATGCTCAAAAAGATGACCGCAGCAAGCTGCCTGGAAGAAATCCTGTCAGCTATCTTACCTCACCGAGCGGAAAACCAGACTCCCCTCTGCCAAATCCGCGACACCAGAGGAGTCCTTATCTCTTTCAGAGCTAAAGTACAAACCCCATCTTCTCCAGTCGGTTTGCGAGCGCTAATTCTCCTAAATGCCACTGCTTCTCTTCATTAAGCTTCGTCTTCTTGGATTTATTTTTATTGCTTTTCGAAAGCAAACAACCTGTCCATTTTCATCATCAGTACTTCAGGGAAAGAGCTGTTACTTTTGATGGGAAGAACTCAGATACCAGGGCGATGGGCAGCGAGATAAAACCCGAGGTAAGTGCACGCTAAGTGCCACAGAATCCATTAGGGGAGGAAACACTCAACGACTGCAAATAACTTTTTAATATTTCCTTATTCCAGGAAAAATCTCTGATGTCTAGAATGTGAGCGATCACGTGGGCCAGGTAATTAAGAGACAAATCTGGGAGAGTCGCAGCAGTGAACTATGGATTTCTGAAACCCGCATCAGCTGAAAAAATACCCCCCCCTAAATGAAACGATTTTTCCCCGATTCAACAGCAACCTGCCTCGGGCTGCGCTGCCCTCAGTGAAATTCCTCTTTAGCCTAGTGGAGGATCCTGGTTTTGACCCCTGTAATTTTTCTACTCATAGGTTTGTTTTCTGAACAGTCCAAGGGCTGCGCATGTGCTGCTACATTAGTGAAGGACTCAAAGTGCTTTACGAGATTGTAAAATATTTCTTTTTACGTAGAAGAACGGAAGCGATGGTCAAAAACATCCAAGAGTTTTAGGAACATGGGGTGAGCTGGCAGACAAGGAACAGAACTGGCTATAAAATAAGAGGCTGAGTCTCCGATCTTTCCTGCAGCACGGACTGAATGCTGAGGAGGTGAAAGTATCCTTTGCGGAGGCCACTGGCTTTTCTTCTCTCCCCTCTCTGCCTGGCTGTCAATTTTTCCAGCCGTCACATTTAGAGGGGTGAGATAGGGCAGGGCTCTGATCGGTGTTTCTAGGCCTGATGTGTATACTTCCCACTTCAAAAGACACTCTGGGAAATGAAGAAAAAATTTAAGTCATTTTCTTAACCTCGTGGCTCCCAGAAGGCAGGGATAAAAGACCCATCTTTTTGTCATCAAGATGATAGCAGCAATCTTCAGACCTGTGTGAGTCCACAGACATTTACCTGGCAGAATCTCTGTAAGTCACAATAAAAAGATAAGCCCAGAGCAAATTCCATTTCCCTGGTAGTGTTTCTGTTCAGAGCTATTTCCAAGAGAACATAAACAGGAGTTGACTATTTAAACCACTCTCAACAAGTGGCAAATTCTGGCTCTTTGTTGTGTTCTACTTGGAAGTAATAGCAGCGGTGTCAGTACGGCCAAGGTTACGGAAGCTTTCCCTTGCTGAGACTTCTCCAAAGGTTAATCTCTTCTCTCAGGACACAAGGTGAACTTTGGCTCTTGGGGGTTCTGAGGTAAAGGCACGGGTCTGTTAGGTGGCTGTTTCGCATGTCCACGCTACATGTCAAGCGCTCGTCTAACCTGCATGATGCACAGACATCTTAACTTGGCAACTTGGGCCACTGCCTCTGCTGTTCGTTGCCAGGCAGGTCACATCTCGGCTTTGTGCCTCGTTTTTGCATCTCTGCAAAATGGGAGATGATACAATTTTCCCCTAAGTGGTTTTGTCGATGACCAAAGCCCGTAAGGAGGCATCGCTCGCTACCAGGGAAGGAGCCTAGAGAAGCAGCTGAGGAGAATCTTTACATTCTAGCCCTCACCTAAAGCACACAGCACAGGCAGGACGTGTCAGCTGAACGTTGTTTCAAGGATGCACAATCTGTGCATTTTAATTGAATTTCTCATCCCTTCTGTATTCTGTCTCTTCCCATCACTGCGAAAGTGGGGCTCATTTTAAAAACTCTAATGAAAAGCTCTTGGCATTTTACAGATATGTTTAGCAAACTTATAAAGCAGGGAGATCAAAGACAGGCAGATACCTTAATAAAGAGTTAATACTGAAACAAAGGAAAAAGCATCAACCCGTCCCGAGACCTAAGCACAAATGCCAGAAAGTTCTGCCCCGGGTTTAAACCTGCTTTCGGTGTAGCTGCATCTCGTAAAGCAATGTAATTCCAGTTTCATTTACTTCTCTCAGTAGCTTTCCTATTCCCTCCCTTTGAGCTCTACATTATTTACCGAGGGCAGAAAATACTGGTCGTTCCATTATCCCTTGTTCACAGCCAAGAAGCAAAAATATTCTCAATAAAGAAGAAAGTGGGAAAGCACCAGTCACAAAACTAACCCAAAACACCCAAGCTCTAAGAGCCGACTGCCTGGTCAACCAGTTTCATCTGAACACCCATTAAGAGCCTGCAGACGGTGCCTACCTGCTGCAGCAGGAGGTGTTGCTACAAACACAGAATATTTAGTGTTGGCCTCCCAGGGAAATGGTTCCTTGGGATAAGGCAGCCGGTGAGACGGCAGACGGAGCTGGGCTGCTGTGCCCTCCGCCTTTCCTCCCGAAGGGACAAGATAGCCCCAGCAATTTCCTACCTCTGACAAGTGGTTTCAAGAGCCCTTCAAGATGGAAAGCTAGCACCACGGCAAGGTTTGAGACACCTGCAAAATGAATAAAACATCTGGCACCTTTAGAAGGGAGAGCATCAAAAAGAGGAGGCGTGAGAAGCCCGAAGTTCATCTCCCACTTTTTGCTGTGTTGAAAAAGCCAGTCTCTGGATGTCCCCTTTCTCTACCTACAGAAAACAGGGTGCCAGTGTGAGAGTTTCCTTCCTTCTCCCATCCTTTCAAGTAGAATTTGGAGAACGGGCACAATCTGAGGATAAATGATCCACCTAAGGACCCTCAGAAGGTCTGTGGCAGCGAGAGGACGCGTAGGTAGCACCCCTAAATCCCACCCTAGTCCCTTACTGGCGGGAGCAGCTTCGCCTCTGACCCACGTACAAAGCTCTCCCACAAGACCTGGGAGCAGCGAGAAGAACTTTCCCATATCTGAATGAGGAAATTTAAGGAAAATGTTATGCAAAGGAGTCTACGTGAGCTACCCTACTATTCGATGGTCTCAGAACACCCTAATTTAGCATTCTTACATCCCCAACAATAACCTTTTCGAAGGAGGCAGTGTCACCAGACTCTTACAAGTAATAAAACACGTCCGGAGAAGCTGCCGTTGCTAACAGTAACTGCACATAATAAATGACTTGAGAAATATTATCTGTAGCACTGTGTTCTATCGGCAGGTTAGGCTGGGTAATCATTAATCAGAATTTGTCAATACGCTGCAAGATAATGACTTTTAAAAAGCTATCTCTGCTCTCACCCTTTTTCACTCTCTCATCTGAAGAACTTCCAAATGCACTTTTGAGTTGTCTGTGCTTAAGTCAATTCTCTTGGTGTCCCCCCCCCGAGTTTATAAGGAAACAAAAGACAGGATTTCTTTTCTGGGAGCCACAATCCTATTCTTACAGGACTTTTATGGGACAATTAGATTAATTATAGGACAATTGGGTCAATTAATCTAATTGCCTCCACAGAGGCTGGGTGATCCATACCAATGGATGCAAATCCTTTAGTGGCTGCTGCTTGAAAAAAAAATCCTAACCTCACTTCACTCTTGTAAAGTCACTGAATATTCAGGTGGAGAAACAGACTGTTAAAATCTCACCCCTTACCTCTGCCCAGGATAAGATATGCTGATAGACATGGAATGAAAAGATGTGTTGATCTGTTTTTTTAAAGCTGCTTTTAATGATCCCCAGAAGGCTGTCTCCCTGCAATCCTTTCGAGACAGTGTTTTATATGCATGACCCACAAACTCTCCCTAAACGCGACTTGTTTCCCTCCCTTACTGTTCCAGGTTACAAAAACCACTTGGAGGAGAGAAAGAAAAAGGGGGAAAAAAAAGTCCAGTCAAGATAATCTGTCTGCACAAAGAAGCACCCAGGGATAAGAGCAACCAAGTTTCCGTTAGGGTCGTATTCAGGCTCATTTTGGGGACGAAAGAGAGCAAAACTGACACAGCTACAGGAAAGTACAGTTTGGTTTATCATTATAAATATAATTATTGCACGTTTTGCCTTTTGTGATTTTTTTTTCTGATGAAGCCCTGATGCTATTATACTACAGCCTGCAACAGGATTTACTCCTTGTGCTAATCCTGCACTGGTTTTCTTCCTCCTTCTCCTCTTTGAATGAAATAATAAATGAGTCAGATGATCAATTCTGTAATTTGCAGTTGCCAAGCAAGCTTTGAAGTAATTTAGTGATTTGGATACTTATTTCCTCTCTGTACTGATGGCAGGAGATGATATAAGGATATTGAGTCTTAATAATCTATTCATTCCCCTGATCAAACTGAGGGAACTAGAGGCAGCAGTATCTTCTTGATGTTCATTTTGGTTTTACAAGAGCCTGGTTTTCTGCTGTGCGTTGTCTTTGCATTCATTTGGAAAGCTCTGGAAAACAAAGGCCAAATCTGAGGAGGTATCAGCCAGCCAGCCACAGAGCTCTGACACTCATCTATAGCTGGACATTCAGGCAATTTAAGATGCATTAATTAAAACAGTCAAGTTAATGAACATAAAAGGAGTGTGACCATTGTCATTCAGAAGTGAAGCACCTTGGGCTCACTGCAGTCTGATCCTCCTTCAAGGATTAACATCAACAATAGAATTTAAATTCACTAAACACCTTATCAGATTGGCATTTCCCCACCTATTAAATATTTATTATAATACCCACAGCCTCTATCTAATTCTTTTCATCCACACGCCTCACATTACTGTGTAGAAGAGGTCAACACATCATTCTGCTCACGACGTGATGCCGAGGGGTCCGTGACATGATGCTAAGGGCTCCAGGAGCATATGAGAGATCAGACTTACCTGCAGTCACCGAGGAAATGTGAGAGACACCACCAGGAGCAGAGGCCACTCTCTCCCAGCCCACCCCAGCCATTTATCTCCTGGGGTACAGCACCGGCCAGGGCTCCAGTGGCCTCACCCATTTGCCACTCTGAATTGTTGTGACTGGAACACCTTATTTGGTATTAACCAAATAAATAATGTCCCTTCCCCTAATCTTAACACTGATTTCTTTTCAAGCAGCAGCACACAGCTTTTGTTTCCCCAACCGATTTTGCTTGCATTGCACATTTGAAAGGCCAGGCGTGATTTCTCACTGAAAAACACACCAGCTTTCAGATTCAAAACAGGAATTTGGAGAAAAGCACGGGAGTGGGCAAATAGGGAAATTGTTTAAATGGAAATCCTTTACCCTGCAGCAAGCTAGAGCAGCAGCCACCTTTCCCAGCCAGGGAAGGAGATGGTGTTTGTGCAGCCACTGGGAAATGGCAGCGCTGCTCTGACTCCCTCCTCCAGCCCCGTTTGTAAAGGCTTAGTCAAAACTCCTCTGCAAGGAAAGAAAATCTGAGAGCTGTGCCTGCTGGAAAGGGAAGCGCCGTGCAACCAGAGCCCCAGCACTCCGGCACCTCTGACCCTCC
>JANHFX010023683.1:1022-12141 GCA_027560015.1 Chloroceryle amazona | reverse complement strand
CCAGGTCCCTCAGCTGCTCCTCACCCCCCTTGTGCTCCAGCCCCTTCCCCAGCTCCATTGCCCTTCCCTGGCCACGCTCCAGCCCCTCCGGGTCCTGCTGGGAGTGAGGGGCCCAAAACCGACCCCGGGATTCAAGGTGTGGCCATGAGTAGCCAGTTTCTCCAGGAGAATGCTGTGGGAAACTGTCAGAAACTTTGCTAAAGTCCAGCTAGACACATGCACAGCCTTTCCCTCACCCATGAAGCAAGTCACCTGGTCATAGAAGATCAGGTTAATCAAGCAGGACCTGCCTCTCGTAACCCATGGGCTGACTGGGCCTGATCACGTGATTGTCCTATATGTGCCAAGTCATGGCACTGGGGATGATCTGCTCCATAACCTTTCCTGGAACCAAGGTCAGACTGGCAGGCCCGTAGTTCCCCAGATCCTCCTTCCAGCCCTTCCTGTAGATGGGCGTCACATTTGCAAACCTGCAGTCAACTGGCACCCAGGATGAGCCAGGATTCCTGATAAAGGATGGAAAGTGGGTTGGTGAGCACTTCTGCCAGCTCCCTCGGTAGCTGTGGGTGAATCCCATTCAGCCCCATAGACTTAAGTGTGTCTAAGTGGTGTGGTAGGTCACCTACAACTTCCCTCTGGATTACAGGGGCTTCATTCTGCTCCCTGTCATCTAGCTCCATGGACTGGGTACCCAGAGGATGACTGGTCTTTAACTCTTAAAGACTGGGGCAAAGGCGGTGTTGGATACCTCAGCCTTCCCTTGTCACCCTTGCTTCCCCTCACACCCAACAGAGGATAGAGATTCTGCTAAGTCCTCCTTTTGTTGTTAATGTATTTATAGAAACACTTTCTATTGTCTCTTACAGCAGTAGCCACAGTAAGTTCTAGCTTGGCTTTGGCCCCTCTTATTTTCTCCCTGCAGATCCTCACAAACTCCTTGTAGTCCTGTGGACTTTCCTGCCCCTTTTTCAGGACAGAAATGCTCCTTTTTCTCCTGAGTTCCAGCCAAAGCTCCTTGTTCAGCCAGGCCGGTCTCTTCTCTGCTGCCTCGTCTTTCAGCACATGGGGACACGCTCCTGAGCCCCTGGGAGCTCCTTCTCAAAGGATGTCCAGGATGATCATCATTCTGCTGCTGCACAACGGCTTCCAGCTCCTCCTGTTTGTCACCCATGCTGTGGGCACTGGTGTAGATAAATTGCTCTTTCTGCGACGCTATGCCACGGTGAGCGGCCAGGATGGTGTTCCAGATGACCAGGAGCAGGGAAGCTCGTCATCGAGCGATAAATCCACACAACGTGAACCTTTCTAAACCTTCCCCTTCCCCAAGGCCGGGAAAAATAAACTCTCCATGTAGCAGAAGGAGCGCTGGTTTTCAAGCCACACCGACAACAGACCTTGTGACAGCAATGATTAAGAAACATGTCCTAATTACCGAGCTCCCATCATTTTCTAGATTGCAATCTGAGATGCTTTAAAACCTGTTTAGAGTGATCTTTATGGGCTCCGTGACCTTTGGGGGGAGAAAAACAATGTTCTTCAGGGCATTCTCTGCAGCTCTCCTCCCAGCAATTATGATCTTCAGGGAAACCTCAAATTTCAGGAGTAGAAACCATCAACCAGGTTACAGAGCTCGGCGAGACCACTTACGTGAGTGGGACAAACCCTCAACATGCTGCTTTTAACTCTCCCCTCCTGCCCCACTACCCGAATTACTCAAACCCAGATCCCTCTTGGACTTCACAGCTCCCTTTAGCCCCCACCAGCAGCACTCCAACCTCCCAGCTCCGGCCACAAATGGGGGTTTTGTTAATGAGATACAGCACGTGTTCCTGCCACGCACCGAAAACAGCCGGGGCTTTGTCTGCGCTCGTAATCCCTCCCCGAGAGATGACAAAGTAGGAAATTAAAAAGCTAGCATAGGCACATTCACTGATACTTCTGATACCTCTGGTATTTAAAAGCAACACGCTCGACGTATCAGATAGTCCAGGAGATAACCGCGTGCTGAAATAAGCACTCGGTTTTTGCTTTACAGCTCCATTTTAAGACACAAAGCAAGAAGGATTCCTAATTAAGACATTTTATTTATGTCTTAATTGCAAAGTCATCATTTGGATACTGCTGGGCTATTAATATACAAATGAAATTTATTATGTACCACCAGAAAGGGGAGGAATGGAATATTTAAAACAGTTTCTTCATGGTGATATCAACAACTTCTTCCCATAGTCAAGACAAGAAGGAAATTTTTCTGCAACCCCCACAGCGAAAAAAATTTCCCCAGTGATCAGCTGTTGGTGTGCGTGTACATCAGGTGAAACTTGAAGAGATACACCCACTCCTCAAGATAAAGATCAGTTCCACTGCAACACCCCCACAGCACCAAACAGTGCTCAGAAGAAGCCCGAACAACATTTCAACCCGACAAAGATGATGGAGAGGGAGATGAACCCACGCTTCGGGCACTGGGATTACACAGAGCGGTGAGAATAAAATGAACAAACAACAACCCTCAGCTTGTCCTCAGCACCACCTCGCTGGGTGGCATTTAAAGTCCTCGCCCAAGTCAGCAGTTCCGCTGCCCGCGACGTCAGGCGGACCCGGCGTTGCATCAGCCTGTCCGCAGGCTGCGGTCGGGAGGCAGAGCTGGACTGAAGTGCAACGAAGAGCTTAACGTAACACCGCCGAGTTTAAGCTGCGTGAACGTAGGTACAGGTTTATCACCCGTGTGGCCACCTCGGCCGGCTGGAATAGAAGCTGGAGCTCTGTTATTAAGGAATTTTTCCTGTTATTAAGGCACTTTTCCCAGTTGTCACTTCGGTACAATTAAGGAGAAGCATCTGTAGCAGGGCTTATTAAAAAGAAAAAAAAAAGCAATCCAAGTGTCTTTGTGAGGCGAAATAATGAAGACTCATTCCTTACGGATGCATGTCTTGAGGTTGAATTCTCCGGCGTCCAATAACTGCCAGTTCCCACTGCAGCTTTTCCCACGGTCAGGAACACCTCTCTCCCATGTGGATTCTTTAATGTCTAATAAGGGTTGCACTCACACTGCAGCTTTTCTCTCCACGGGGCCGCTAATCAGGTCTCTCTCCTCTATTAAACCTGCTTGTTTTCACAAAACTCAAAGGAACGTGGTATCTCTGAGAGCACGGGCACCCCCTTCACCCTCACGTTTAGCCAAAAGGGGCTAACGGGTTCAAATTCGACCGGGGAAGTTATATACACATGGCAAAGATGATGGCAGTCTTTCTCTCCAAGTAGATCAGACTAAATCCAACTATTCGTAGAAGCCTGAAGAGGTTAAAGAAAGCGGTAGAAACTCGGCACGTTCCACCGTGTCATATTGAGTACGAGGTGCTGTGATTCTTTACCCGCCAGCCTACGCAGATGTGCGGTATCACGTTACTACACGCTAGACGCAGAGCTGCTGAATTCCATCTCCAGGGCATTTCTTCTTCTAGCTTAAAGTGTAATCTGCAGATTTGCTTCAAAAATACCGGCGGTGATAGGCTACATGGAATGCTTTCTGCAGCGGGATTGCTCAAGTCTGTTCTTTTCATGGGGCTGATTTTTAGGATTCATTCGGATTCGATTTTCTGAAGGCGCTGTGTGATAACTGGAGGGAAAGCTCTCGATTAATCAAGCTTTTCAAGTCATTCCCCATCTCGGTTTTGTGTCTCCAAGCCCTGTTTTGCGTGGATTCGGCAGCAGACGGAGGAAAATGCAGAGTCATAACATTATGGTCTCCTTGCCATGCTGCAGAGTACTTTAAATATGTATCCTCTTAAGGCTTCCTAAGTCTTGGTGCTTGCTGGTTCTTGCTTCTCTAGTAAAATACAAACTTTACAACCTCTTCTCCAAGATTTTTTATGTCTTCCAGAACTGGCATTTAAGTTTATCTGCCTGTAGTCTCTCACACCATCCCAAGCAAGTGGATTGTTCCTCCCCCTCAAACCACAACCCAGTTTGAACAAGTGACCTGCTTCAATTCAGGCAGTACAACTTAAAAATTCATTTCCAACAGAAAGCAGTCCAGATCCAAGGACTCAGTCAACCCTAGAAGCTCACCTACTCCTAAAACCATCTTGAAACCAGGGAGGAAAGAAGTCCCATCACCCTGACAAAAGGAGTCAGTTCCCAGCTGGCCCAGCCTCCTCCTCAACGCCCTGTCTCGAAGCTGGCCAACCGCTCCCATTGGGCCACGCCAGCCCGTCACCCAAATACTGCTGTTATTTCGTTGGTCAGTGACTCACCGCTGCCATCACCTCGGAGAAAGTGCTCGTTCCTGTGACTAAACCAACTGGCAGCGCAACACTCGTCGCGAGCCAGGCGTCAGCCCAAGGAAACTCCTATTCCCTGCTGACAGGCGCCCAGTTAGAGCCAGGCGTGCTCTCGGGTGTTTTGTCTGCAGTCACTACCTGCGCTCCAGGCGCCTTCTCCACAGACAAGAGCTTCAAACTTTCCACAGCCAGCCAGATTATAATGTGTTGGTTTTTTTTTCTTTTGATGCAACTCAAAGTCCCAGCTTTGCAAAGCCGAGCTGAAAATAGGCTAGCCTGAATTTCATCACAGTCATGGGTGAGGTTGCTCACCTTGGTTTTTGGAGCTGACCTAACGGAGGCCACAACATACCAAAGGACTCGGCAGACCCTTCTCTGGACGTGTGCAGGTTCTACCAGACCAACAGGGCTCCTCCAGCCGTTCAAGGCTACAGTCAGATACACCGTACCATCCACAACATCACTGTAACCACCAGGAAAGCTGCTTCCTAATTTTATGCCATTTTGGTGACCAGCTTCACCTTCCAACGCTTGCCTTCAAAAATGAGCCTGACACGAGCGAGGCAAGAGCATGAACTGCCAACAGAACCGAGGGGCTGTAATCTCTGAATGGATGTAGAGGAAGAGACACTTCCTGAGCTCAGCTGTTGCCAAATCCTGGCGTATCTCGCCGTACCCACAACCAGCGTATCACCTACAACATCAGCAGTGAAGCCATTTGCAGCTTTTTAAACGTGGCAAAGCTTCTCTGCTCCTGGTCCTTCCAACGAGTCGATTCAGAGTTAAGAAAAAGAGCAAAGGTTTATTTAGCCTGCGATTACAATGAGGTTACTGTGTGGATGGATCGTTAGCTGTCTAGATGCGTCTTTAGCTGGCTTTCCAACAGCAGCATCTCACACCGACAAGCACAGATTCCCTGAAATTAAATCAGATGTTGATTACGTATACAAGGGAGATACTTATCCATCCTGAGCTTTTATTCTCCTCACAGTCAGGATGCTAATGAGACCGGAAGACTTTTTTTTTTTTCCTCCAAAGACAGACTACATTAAACACACAACTTGGCAATTTAGTTTTCTTATTTTGTCCTATTAACTATTTCAGGTCACCCACAGCTGCCACGGAGAGCCTGAAGAGGGAACATTTCAATAAAACTCTATGTGCTTCTTGGCAGCCGTCACCGTTAATGAGGACAGGAGGTATTCACACCAGCGGCGGGAGCAGATGGACCAGAGCTCGGTGCTTTGTGCCGCGCGGAAATGGCGAGCATCTCTCCAAAGCCGCGCACGCAGCAGCCGGGGAAACCTGTGACAGGGATGTTAAGTTACTTCCAATGAATCCCACGGACAGAAACCACGACCAGCTCAGTTTGGTACCTAGAGCAAAGCTGAAGATGATTCACCACTTGCTAAATACAAATAAAAAAAAAATCATTCCCAATCTGGCAGTAGCCTTTAATGAGCTAAGAGATCTTTCCAAACCCAGCTCTGATTGGGTACCTGATCACCTCCGCAACAAGAACTTGGTTTGAACCCAGCTCTGACTTCCCACCACATCAGAGGATAACAAAAGCCAAGCGAGCTCTTCTATTTGGATGCTCAAGAGGAGCAGACACGCCAAGAGCAGTTAGCACTGTCCCCATCCAAACAGGGCCAGCAGAGAGCAGGGAACATCACCTACTCATGCTCCTTCCAGAGATGTTTGGACTTCTCTGGCTTTTCAGTGCTGAGATGAAAGCACATTCAGGGCATTTTGATCATATTTGGAAACTCATGCTTCAGATCTAAGTGTGCTCAGAAAAACCCAAACAAACAAAAAAGTGCTTTCAGTTTTAAGTTGTTATGCCTCATTAAAAAGGGGAAGAGAAAGGAAGCAAAAAAAAAGTTCCCTTTTGTTCTCAAAAGAGGCTTGACTCTTCAGACAGAAAGCGGTCAGTAAGACAGACTGCTGCTCTGCTCCCATGCTTAGCCTGAGCAGAAAATTCATGTGTCTTCCACATCCAAACTCTGCTGCACTCCCACCCAAGTCACCACGAACATCTGGACCTCGGACAAGCCACAAATACACAAACTAGAGCACAGAGCCAGCCACGGGCAATGCCACAGGACACACTTCCCCAAAACCCACCCTGAGAAGGATGTTGCTTCAGCCGAATTTGGAGTCACTGCCTTCACGTTTGGCCTGTCCTGCTAACGGATCAAACTGCAGCAGGCCCCGGAATATTTCCCAGTCTAGTTATGAAAAGTCTCTAACAATGTTTATTCTTTGACCCAAGGATGTTATCTTCACACGGCAGGATTTTACAGATTGCCTGGGACGATTAGAGAGTGTTCGCAGGTTAAACAGTAACTACGGGAATGCAGAAAGCAGAGCAGTCTGCTGTGCTTTATTCATCCTACACAAGTCTTCATCCCATCTCAACACACTGCTGGAGATGTTTCTACAGGCTCAAGGAGACCAGAGGTGCCCTTACTCACCAGGCAGAGGCGAAAGAAACCTGCTCTACCCCAGCATGTACGATCACCAGGAGGGAAACACCGGTGACTTGTTAGCCAGGCCAATGGAGAAAGCAGCTTTTGTCTGATATTCGTTAACGGTTTGAGTAGGCTGCGGAACACTCCAAAGACTCATGCAAAGGTGAGCCACGAGGCTGGTTCTACACAGTGAATTTCCATCTTCAGGCTCATGTTCCTCCCACGAGATTTCTAAATCGGCGTGCCGAAGATGCAGCTAAACTCACAATCTTATTAGGGAGAGTAATCACATTTTCTAGTTTATTCCTCAGTTCATTGTTTAGGAATGTTTGCCCTTAGAGTCTTTGGTTTCAGGGCGTTCTCAGGCCTCAGCAAGTTCAGTGAACTTAATAAAAAACGCAAGCAAAATATCTCGCAAATGCTTATTTTTGGTAGCTTCCAAAACCAGACCGTATCCACCCTAATAGCAGCTTCACAACTTGCAGCCTTTCTGCCAGCAAAACCTTTAGTAGACAAAAAACAGCCAAGAGAGGTGACCCTGGGTTCTACCCCTTCCCAAACATCTTCAGAAGACTTTGTTTTGATACTCTTCATTTCTTAGGTGCGTCCTCACATGCAGAAGACACCTCCTCCTCCCCTTCACGAGCTGATGACAGCGTGAAACCGCCGCAGCTCAAGACAGCCAGCAATTGCAACACATCAGCTCATGAAAACAAAACTCCCAAGGAGCCCCAGGTTCATCCTGACTCACCAGCTTGTCCAAAATCTGCAACCTGCCCTCTACTCATTTGGATATTTACTTCCTTTTTTATGGAAAGCCAACTAACGCTTCTTCGCCCTCAGCGAAGACAAGGACTTAATTTTGGACACGCCTTAAGACGGCAACAAGGTCATGTGCCAGAAAACTTGGTGTGACTTTCTGCCCTATGAAAAGCAAGGAGGGGGAAAAAAAAAATACCAGCCAACAGGACTATCACAAAACAAATTTCAGCCTCTTCTCATCCCGTTCTAACTTACTGAATGGATTGAACACCTCCATGAGCCTGGCAAGGGCTGGTAAGTTCTCAACACACGAGACTGCGGAGAATGGGCGCTGGGAGTAGTGTCTTTGCACCTAAGGAATGTAGAGTAAGGACAAGAAATGCCAACAGCCAACATGGCTTTGGAGCAGCTCAGCGACAATAGAAGCTGCTCTCATCAAATCACAAACACCCGCAGCCAGGATCTTTGAAGAAACTTCAGAGAAGAAAAAAAAGCCAGAAAGACTCAGCAGATGACAGAATTCTGTAACCATGTGACACCAACTTATCTCTCTAACACGGCTCAGCCTATAAAAACATTTAATAGAAGCTCGGTCCAAATCTATTCTCTTTGCAGCTCTTCATTAAGTTTCTTTGAAACAATTATATGGGCATTTCCTCGGCCAGCGCGGTGTCAAGGAGCTGCCGCCTCAAGCTCAGGCGTAGCACGGAACCCGGAGCAGCCGGAGGATTCAGGACTCTCCAACTGCTGAGGAGCCGTCCTCCGCGTGACTCAGTCTCGGGGGAAGAAGTAGGTGGCTGCAGACAAACACTGCTCGGTAACACCCCCGGCACGGCGCCGAGGTCATGCCTGCGCTGCTCCGTGGCTCTTGGTGAATCGGTGTTAGGAACAGAATTATTAAAGGAGACCTGGCAGAGAAGACAGGCGGGAGCCACCACCAGGAACAGCAGCACAACAGAAACAACAGCGCCTGGTGAACCTACACCCAGCGCCAGGCCGACTTTCACTAGGAACTGACCCATACTTAAGGAGCCACAACTCGCCTCCTCTCTTCCACACTTCTTTCCCTTCTGATTTTGAGCAATTAATTTAATCCTCTTGCTCTAATCCCCCCAACCAAATGTCCTCCCGTGATCTTCTCAGGGTTTATATTCTGCAAAACTAAGACTATGTCACTGAAGATATTTGTAAAACACAGCACAAACAAGTCCTGGTGCCACCCAACAGCCTAGACCTCGCTTCAGCAAAGCGCGGGCGTAAATTTTACCTTCCGTTCCCTTCAAGGACTTGGAACTAAAAGAGCTACCACCAAACGTGAAAATATTGCCACTTAAAAAGGACACAAATGGAGAAAGGGAACGGGAATAGCTCATTCTTCTGTAGCCTTATTCCAGTGTTTTCCTACAAGAAAAATACATCTGGCTAGAGATCTCCATAGGCAAAGCTGATTCAGTGTAATCAGCCGTGGGTCTTCATCCCAAGCGATACCATCCAAGAACTATTACTCCATTAGAAGGAGTTTTAAAAGCCTGGGAACATATTTGAGAGTTTTACTAGAAAAACAGGAGCACTATTACTTCCCACTCGAGCCTGTTCCCACAGAAAGGCACCGTGAGACCTGCCAGTGCCCAACGTGGGAAAAAGGCTCAGGAACAGTGCCATCCCATCACCCTCAGGAAGTAGGGAGGTTCTCCCCCTCAGGGTTGCGGGCCAGCACACCAGCAGCAATCTCACCATCTGTAGAGGAGCTCACCGAAGTCCCTCTGCTCCACCTGAGGCCGCAGGGGTGACGCAGGGAGCAGAAAGCAGGACAGTTCACTCTCCCAGGCTGAATTTACACTCCCAGCCAACAAGACAGAACATTTCCTTGTGAACTGACCAAATGTTTTCTGGAAGTTACTGAACACAACCACGCACTGGCTGTCAGGCCAGTTTTTCACTCCTCAGAGCAGTTCTGTTTAAAACACAAATCACTTCTCAGAGGGTATCCAACACATCTCCTCAAAAGTGAAATCGGAAAGAGGCGAAGCCAAAGCCCTTTTTCCCCCCCAAAAAAACCCTTAACAGTTATTCATCTCCCCCAACAGCTCTGACCTGCAATTTATCTCTAACCATTTTAAAGGAGCACGTTTGTTTCATGAAATCCGAGGCTTATCCTGGACTGGGTTGCCACTCTGAATGTCTTAATTCTGCCCCAGAACGGGAGATGCTGAGCCAAAGTCACAGGGCTCCTCATTAAGAGGCTTTTACTCCTCTTTTGCCCTTTAAAACACCAATAAAGGGACAAAGCCACATTCTTTCAGATAACTGGAAGAAAACACAGGCAGGGAGGGGGAAAATATGGAAGGCCAGCACTTGTGCTGGGGACAACTGTTACTATATTTAGTCGCCTTGTTCTGCAAGCTGCCGAGCATCTGTTTCAATGCTGGTGAACGACTTTTTTTTTTCTTGCTAGTCAAGACAGCATTAATTAGGTGAACCCAAATGATTGCTACCACCGCTTCCTCGAGCGCCGAGCTCTCATCTCCCACATCGTTAACACAGGTTTGCTGCTTGTTCCATCCAAAGAGCAGACCTTCAACCCTTGCACCCACCGCTGTTGGATTCGGGAACGCCTCGATAACTCACTTGGAAGAAAATACAGCACGTTAAAAAGAAGTTTCTTTTAACAAGGGAGTATCTGTAAAAGTACAAAAAGCCCCTAACAACTTCAACTTGTTAAAATGCACATAAAAATCTTTTGAAATCCCCTTTAATATCAAGGCAGTAGATTCTAAAAAAGGCTAAGGAAAAAAAAAATAGCACTGCTCACTAAAGCTTCTTGAGACCAGCTTCAATATTCTCTCGTTTGAGAGAATTCATAAGCAGAGCGCGTTATTTCAATTCCCACTAAACAAAACCAATCGGGGGTGTTCTGCAGGGAAAAAAAATACACTTCCCACAAAATTTCCACTTTTCCTCTCTCATCTTAATTCGTCTCTTAAAAGAATTACTTGTGAGCCTGCAAACCTGAGCAAGGTTCCCACTGAAAGTGGTTAATAGAAGCGGGGGGGGGGAAGCAGCAAACTCCTCACGCTGAATACTCCTGTTGGGGTTTTGATTTTAGGAGGCTTCCTTGAATTGTGGCTTCTTTAGAACCAAAATGGTTGTGTTTCTCAAACTTGCCCCTAGCAGAGACAGCGCAACAGCGAGACCGCTTGTGTACAGGCTTTACTATGGAAATCACAGCATTTCCTAAGCGAAGTGGAAAAACAAACGCTGCCGTGGCTTGCACAGAGGCTTCGGGGGTAATGCTATTCCCAGTCCGACCCCAGATGAGATTTTAGGCAGTATCTGAGATTTTAGGTGATATTTTTCCTGCCGCTGCCGCAGCTCAGCCTCTCTGCTCGCTCTTCACCCTATCCTCGGGCTGGGGGATGGGTGGGAACTGGGTTTCGCCAAGCTCGGCTCCATCTGCAAAGACTTTCTCTCCAAACTAAACTGGGCTTTCCAAGGAGGGATCCTTCCCCATCCCCACCTTCCCTATGGATACACCACCAGCACCATCTCTACGGATGTACCCACCACGCCAAGAAGCAGTCCTTGTGCAACGTGTCCCTT
>JANHFX010023682.1:7519-59126 GCA_027560015.1 Chloroceryle amazona | reverse complement strand
TATAAATTTTTTTCAATGTATTAAAATTTATTATTTAAATATTTAAATGAAATGTCCTTCCCTATATTTTAGGCTTGTTTTTTTTTCTGACAAGAATTTTAAAAGAAACACTTTTTCTTCTGAATAAAATAGCAGATATAGGGTGATAGGAAGATGAGCATTTCTCCTGTTTATGATATTCAGGAGACTTCAGAAGACTGATTGGGAAGAAAATCACTTTGGATTTCTGTTATTTTTTTTTTATGTCCAACAAAAGACTTAAGACACTGATAATCTGAGGAGATAAGACTGCTCAGGCATGTTAGGTCTTTGCCAGCTGTTTCTTGTGCAGATGCTGTCAGGGCTGGGCTCTGCTCTCTCTCATGTCACAGTAAAAGATAGTTCAAGTTTTGCTGTTGTTTTCTAACTTGACAGCTGCTAAAAGGCTTGACCTCTTGTGACACAGCAAAAATATCTGAACTGCTAGTATGATTCACTTTCAGATACTACATTTTTGTTTCCTCCTGAAAACATTTGATAAGCCATTCTCTCCAGATATGTTCACACTGGCTTAAATCCCTCTGCTAAGAACTTAAAATTTTTACCTGCTTCCAGGGCTTGTACACACACACATTTTTCACTTGGTTCTCTGTTTTTCCCTCCCCCAGTTTTCTATTATTTACTGAATCTTATTTTTCTTGGAAGCCATATATACTGCTGCAGCTGGGTGATGAATTGACACTTCATCCACAGCTTAACTGTGAATTTTTGCCACTACTTTTCCCTAATGTTCAGTGAAATAAATATTGTGGATGCTAATTCTGTTTGAGGTAGACACAAGGTAACTGCAAAAATAGTCACTGTTCATGATGCTTTGGATTTTTCAGCCTTTTATGTGGAAGGATATGTTTATGTGTTTGTACATAAAAGTAACATTTTACTGAAATAAATGAATAATACATCCTATAGTATTTGTGAGAGTCTTTCAAGACTGAGGAAAACATCTGCTATACAGAATAAAAAATAGTAGTGTCAAGCAATTCACTGGTAGAAATAACACATATCAATCTTATATTTTCCTAAACTAAAACATGTGTTTCCCATAGCACCTAAGGGACTTAGGAGCACAAGACACATTGAATGTGTCACACAGTCCATTTAATCAAGTTAATTCCAGACCTAACTCAATGACTAGAGGTGGTTGAAATGGAGAAAAGTTTCCCACTTGTTAAAACTACTTGCAAAAATTGGAGTGGCTCCAGTGCTGGGTAGAGCTGCGACTTTTGTTTTTCAATCTGTTTGCTCACTCTAGCAGTTAGCTTTGCAGGTATTTTTAGTCACAAACTAAGGAGTGGAGTTGAGTGATAGAGTGCTTTAATAAGTCAAGGTACATTTCAGATATACAGTTGAGGCTCTCTGCTCTTGAGGAGGTCACTCATTTCTGGCCATGCATGTTGGATTTGGCATTTGTTGGTCCCTTGATGTGCTAAGTTGACTTGGTGAGTTACAAGAAAAGTAACTCCCCCTACCAAGGTCTGTAATATTCTGCCAAATTAATGAGTTGAATTATGTCAGAAAGATGCCTGACAAGCATGAAAGCCGGTGCAAGGAATGAATCTGGAAGAGGTGTCTAGTGTGAGGGCAAGGAAGCATAAGGAGAGGTGGGATGGAGAGGACGTCCGCTCCTTTGTGTAGCAGCAAGCTGTTAAATCAGCTTGCAATCAAACTTTGGCCAAGCAGGACTTGCCTCACATTTTCCTTTTGCCAGGATTCTGCCTTGAATAAGCCAAAATATTGATATATACATGAAGTTTTCAGCTCCATGTAGGCACAAATGACTGAATTTTAGTAGTTGTTTTGTAACGATATTCACATAACTTTTTTTTCCTTATGAAATCTGTGAAGACACCTTCACCCTTCCCCTGCAACCAAACCTATAAGCAAGAAGCTTGCTGATTTATTACACATGGTCTTTCTGTAGCAAGCATCAGTATTAATATTTGATTAGCGCTCCATCATATCACTCCAACAAATAAAGCACAAATGATCTCATTCTGATATTGCTTACCCTGGGCTAAAGCAGAAGTAATTTCACTGGATACAAGAATTACAACAGTGTAAAATTACTGCACTTAGATGAACACTGGGAATAGCAGAGAGTAATTATAATAAAAAGGCACCAGATCATCCTTTGAATTGTAGAGTATTAAAAGGATCTATTGTTGACATGCAATTTTTAGATAATGAGTGTGCAGGCTTGGAGGCTCCCCCCTGCCCCTGTCAATATGACACATATTTGAGACTATCTTGCTCAGTCTGTGCAGTGGATTAAAAATCAGCTGTCATTAAGAAGCGTTTCGCTGCATAAAAGGCTCCTGGGTGTGATGGTGCACATGAGAGGCAGCTGGTGGGATTAAGCTGGCTGGTAACAAGCATTTGTATTTACCAGTCTGGTTAACTTCAGATCAGCCTTCTAAACATTTCCATGGAAACAAGGGAAGTTCTGGTTCATTGTAAGTGGTTTAATTTACTTTCTAACTGTATTAAAAATAGAATACTAAACAGAAACAAACCTAACTCTGAAACATATTTTTGATAATATGATTTTAATCAGTCATGGCATTTGGTGATTGCTTTTCTTTACCTCCTGCCTGGGGTAATGGGTGAAGTTTTCACTGAGAAGTTGCTCCTTGAATCTGCAATAGCATGAACAAAATAAGTCTGGAAAAGAACTGTGGAGTAGTTGAACGTCTTAAATCTTCATTTTTGATAGAAAACAATCCAGTGCCTTTGTTTGTGAACTTTCCTGTTTTGTTTTACAAGGTGTGAAGCTTGAGAGATTGGAATGCAGTTACATCCTGGAAACTTTTATGTCTAAAATGTCTAATGTCTATTACTAAAATGTCACATGTAAATTTTGATATGACAGAACAGTAACTTGTACAGTCACAGAGATAAAAGACATACTGATGTACTCATAGAGAAAAGTACTGAAACTGTGTTTTCCTTCTGCATTGTCATCTTTAGAGCCACATTATAGAAAACTAGTTGTAAGTAGACTTTTTCCTGGATTGCCATACAAATAGAGTTGCATCAGAATGGAGATATCCTAAATGTGTAAAGGGAGGGGAACTGTAAGCTGACTCATATGGGTGAGGTTCTTGCTCAGAGTGCCTGTCTGTCTCTCAGGATGTATGCACCCAAGGACTAATTGTTCAAATGACTCAGGTGTTTTCCAGTAGAAGTGATACTCCTGTAATGCTGATAGTTTGTGCTTGAACAAAATCAACTTTAATTATGCATGAATGCCAATCAGTCTGGAAATCAATTTTGCTGACTCACACTCAAAATTTAGCACTATTATCTGAATTTCAATAAGTCAGATTTTTTATCTTGAGTTATATTCCAAGAGCAGTTGGAGGCAGCAGAAAAATTGGCTTTGATGTTTATCTGAGAATTGGAAATGGGTATAGCCTTACATCTATAACATCAAGGAGGAGGTTTTCCTTCCTCCTGTGGTACAGAGCTAACAGTGCTGTCTGTATTAACACTCAAGTCCTCTCAGTGCACTTGTAAGTCCTTGTTAAGATCACCATTTTACATGTGGGAAACCGGGAGAAAGTCATACTGTGTAGTTTCTTCAATGTCACAAAGGCTTTTTGCATTTGAGGGAATTAAGTTGATGTTAGATGAAAGCTTCATCTCAAATTTAACTTTTCATGCTTTTCCCCTTGTTCATTACTTTTGTCCACAACAGATGAGCTCCATCTATCTTGCCTACCTAGAGAAGCCACAAAACAGCACCCACTAAACACCAGGACATTCTGATAATGAACCAAAACTAAGAATTTCTGGTTTTATGGAAAATGCAGTTAACTTTAGTTATTAAAACATGTTGTAACAGGTGGCTGGGCTTCCAGCTCCATTCCATACCTCCCTGGCCAGGAATGTGTGCAGCTGACAGCAAGCAGCTGTGTGTGCACTTGGACAACTCTGAAGTGCCTGCAAGTATCTGTAATCAATAGCAGCAGTCAAAGGAACATTGAGACAATGTGACCAAAATACAGTATTTGGAAGAAAAGCCTGTGAATACATTGGCAGCATGGTGGTATTATCTGAAAGCAGAAACCCTCTGATCCTGCTGACTTATGCTTAAAAGTGATCATGGAGTTCAACACTTTAAAATGCTTTGAGTTCTTGTGTAAACTTTACCTACTGGAGTAAGACAAATAGCAGAAGGACATTAAATTTCACACGAAAAAAAGCTAGGATGCTTTTCCTTGTGAGTGTAAAGGAAAAGTTTGCAAACAGGAACGCTATGTAGAAAAAAGCTCAGAAACCAGAAATCTGTAGTGTGCAATAACACTGAGTATTCCCAGATGGGATCATTCATGTGTTTAAAATACACAAGCTTACAGGCTGAGACCCATATATTTTTCATAATACCATCCTCCCTTCTCACCACAAAATGTAATTTCTCTTTTTAAACATGTGTTGCTATAGTGACTTGTTTCTCTTTTAAAGCTCCTTTATGTCCTTGCAAACTGAGGTGCTAAGCCTTCCCTGATAAGCATGTGGGCTTGGGCTGAGGAGAGAATGAAAAGATTTTCTGTGTACTGCAGTCATTTGGGTAGTGCTGCTGAGGTAAAGGAGAGAGATCATAAGCTTTCATTATTAAGCTATATCAAGAGCAAAGCAAGCTAAGGAAGCACTCTGAAAGGAACAACATGAGAAATTATAACGGTCCTCAAATGGTTTGGAAATAGAGAGAACAACTGGGGGAGGTTTAAAATGTGTGGGTTTTTTTCTGTATCAACAACAGGTGGATTTTGGAGGCTCTTGTGGTTTCAATAATGTCCAGATATCTCAGGAAGAGGCTGGCTGTGAAACAATTACATAGAAATCTGAAATATATTAAGCTCCAAGGCAAATTATACTGTTGCAGAAGTTTCTGCAGAGGGTTTTGTTCCTCTTAACGCAGGCCGTAAGGTGAGAGCAGCAGCATTAGACCTGAGGGCTTTTCCGTATGGGATACAGGCAAGTTTGCAGTCCATTCAGTGAAGAGATGGAGCTTATGCTAGTTTTAACTTGAACACAGGTGAATACACAAATGTGAGGAAATGATGAAAAAAGTGACCATTCTGCAATGGAGGTTCACAAAGAGCAGCTGAACACTGGTTTGTGACCTCCTTCCAGCAAGGATCTCTAAGCATTTGTAGTCTTCAGAGGGCTTTATGGGGCCCAATGCCACCAGGAGATGATGGATGGAGAGACCAGAGTGACTGTGAGGTCTGCTTCTTTGCTTTGTCCTCACATGGCTCTGGCCAGCACATCATGGGACACCATCCACCAGCTCATTGGAGACATTCAAGGAACAGAAGGGGTGTTTTCCCCAGTTGTTTTCACCAATATTGATTATTATTTCTCCTCATTGTTTCTTTTGTATTTAGTGCTCCATGAAAGGCTTGGAGGTTTTTCTCTGAGAAAAATGTCCTGCAGATTTGCTAGGCATTTGTAACCAAGCAAACAGCTGGTTAGTCCTCATTGTTGATCAGATCACTAGATCATCTGTAAATAAATAGAAGACTGAAACATCTCTCTTTTATGAAATGGTGTCTGGGATATTGTCTACTGTTGCAATTAATTTCTGATAGTAATTATTGTTCCACTTATAAGTAATTATCTTTATCTTCTACTTAGAAAATATAAATTAGACAATCATCTTTGACTAGGTATTCTCAGGAGCACAGGGAAGACAAACTCACTGTGACTGAGAAGATTTCCTATTTATTATCTTAAAAACTGATTCTATAATCTGTCTAGAAATGTCTCTGGAAAAATAACACTTTAAGCTTAAATAAAACCATATATTTCATTTTCTAACAAAATGTAACTGTTCTTAAGCATGAATTTCAGAAGCAGAGATCCAAGTGCTTTTTTTTTTTTTTTTTTTTTTTTCTATTTAAAGAAGGCTTTTTGTTGTAAACCCACATTTGCTGTCATCGAGTAGAAACACGGCTCTTCCGATTCCCTGCTCCCAGTATCAAACATACTCAATTGTACAGGTCCCTGAACAGGTACAAAGTAAGCTGTTACAAAAGCTGAAAGTCATGTTCAGGTACTTCAAAGACTGCTTTCAAATTTGTTTAAATGTTTTGAGATCTTCTTTAATACAAAAGTAACCTCTGGCAAAATTTATTAACCTTTGATTTACATTCCTCATTTGATTTGCATTCCTCTTCGAAGTTATGTTTCTAATTTAGTTTTTCATGTTGAATCTCTGAAATAGAGATATGAGGCCAGGCTCTTAGCTGATACAAACTGACTTGTGTTAGTTCTCAACATCTGAGAATCTGACTTCTTACATCTTCTATAGATTTTCCCAAATGAAATGATATTATTTTAATTCTAGACATTTATTTTCGGTTGCATTAGTAACATCTGGCATTAACTTCATATTGCTGTGACAGGCAATTGCTAGTTCTGAATGCAGCTGTGAAAAAGCACAATATTGTTCACTTCAGTTGAGCTACGTTTGCTTTTAGCATGGCAATCTGTCAGCAGAGTCCAAAAAATGATTTAGAGTTAACATTAATGAGGTGATGCTCTGTATTGCTTCACAGCTGTGGTCTTTTCAGACAGCATTAGGAAGCTCCTACCTTCTCAACTTGCGTTTGCAAATCCTATAGAGCAAACCAGCCCATCTTTCCTTCTTTTGAAAAAAATGGACCAATGCCAAGAAACAATGAACTGATACGAAGCTCACAAATATGGAAAATCTTCTCTCTGGAGGTCTCTCTATATTAACCATTAATTCTAATAGTCTGTGCTGGCATGAGTGGATCAATGTCCCTTTAAAAAGCATGAGAATACTCAGAAAAAATGTCTTAAGGAAAAAATCAGCCAGCAGCCCTTCTTCTTCATAGTTACAATTTTTGTATATTGAGTCATAGCTACCAGTTGTAATACCAGCATTTTTTCATCTTAGTGGTCCTGCCGAGCTGGAAACACTTTGAGAGAGGGAACTGAGGTTTTCTCTTTCTCACGTACCATTAGTGGAACACATTATGATGTGTCAAGTGTGAGGCCAATCATTGCACCTGGAAAAGGCCATTGACATTATCACTGACCGTGTTACTCTAAGAGCTTTTACATCTGGTCAGAGGAGTTTTTATGGAAGGGATGCAGCCTCATTTTGCCTATGTACTGAGCTGACTTTAAAACCAGTGGTACTGAATTGTAAAATGCAAAAAGAAGGAGGATAAAGATGAAGGAGCTGAAGAAATGTGTGATCTCACATCAGGCACTGAGTGCTACCCATGAAGTTTTGTAGAAACTTGCTGAGTGAGGTTGAGAGAGTGACAACTGAAATAAAATGAGCCCAAAGCTTTAGAGAATACAATCATATTTTAGGAGAGAAATAGGGAATGTGTACCTAATTTTGTAATATTATGTTTGGTGTAGCACTCAAGGTTTCTTAAACTGAGCCTCCAGACAAAAGTGCAGTTACAGCATAGCTGAAAGCGACTGAAAAAGAGTATATGCTCTGTGTGAAACACCAACACTGGAGCTGCAATGTTTGCCAGACATTCTAGTTTCTGTGATGTGGACTCTGCATCCATTGTTCTGTGGTCACTTATCATTAGCAATGTGGGCTGACCATGCAGCAACTGAGCCAGGGTGACTTTTGCCACTGACTGCTGGTAGAGAAGAATGGGGCCCATACAGCTGCCCTACAACAAGTTCAGAAGTGGAGGTTTTCAACTTATAACTTACTTTCTCTTTTTCAGTTAGGATAAGGAAGATGTCTCCTTCAAGCTGGAGGACTGTTTTTTTTCAACAGTAGATTTAAATGAACCTCATTATAAGTGGTAGCTTGATGGCTTTTTCAGTGCAGATATTTGTCTGTTTAGTTAAGATGGCTTCTTCTGCTTAATTGCAGCTAATTAGCATTCATCATCAGCTGGTCCAGAGCTTGTAGCTCTATTCACTGTTAATGGTTACTACTCTCATTGAGACACTGTCTTAAATGCTGGTTTAATGAAGGTGTGTTGGTTATTTCACTGTTGAGAGACGTAAAGGTGTCTCTCCTTTCTCTCTAAATAATTTACTGAAACTGTGATCCAGAGCATATTCAATTAAAAGAAAGCCCATCAACACTGGGGGAATTCATTAAGAAAGTGGGTGAGATAGAGAAATAGAAGAATAATCTTACAAATTAAGTTAGGTAAGGGAAAATATTTAGCTATTAAGCCAATCTGGTGTCATTGTGAATTTTTAAAAGCTGGTTTCTTCTAAAAGGTGCTGTTGACACATCTCTAGAAAATGAAGTATTTATCCACTGAGGCAATGCATCACAGAGCAGCAGCACTGCCTCTGGTTTTGAATGACATCTTGCATATTGAACCAGGGAACTCCAGAGTTGAAAGCAAAAGTTGCTATTGCACAAGCAGAAGATATTGTCAGCTTGCTTTGCCTGACTTCATAGTGCAGAACCAGTGGATGGCAAGCTCTCAACCCTCCTCTCTGTGGAGATAAGCTTTATCTTGGTGCTGTGGTTCCCTGGAGAGGAAGGGTGGTGCCACTGTCTGGCCACTTTGGCTGCAGTGTTTATTCTATAAAGGTTCTCAGGAAGTGGCAGTGGGCACATGGCAACTGGTAGTGTTTATCCAGCTACATGACCACAACCCCAAATAATTCTTCATCCATACACTTCCTAGGAGTTATATAAGTAGGAAATTTTAAGTGCCAAAAATATGAAAGAATCGAGAACAGATGAAGTGAGAGATTTTGTCTTAAAATAAAACTTTCTCTTCTGATTCTGATTTAGATTTTCTTCAGTCTAGCTGGCATTCCGTACCTGCCAGCATTCCTTACCTGCCTTCAACAAAATCTGCAGTGGTTCTTACCAAACTAGGTCTCTGCATGTGCCTCTGCCCTCACTGACCTTCAGCTGCTCTCGATGCCATTGATCATACCCTTTTCCAAGGATGCTCTTCCCCATTAGTGGCTCTAATGTCTTTTGAATCACAATTTGTGATCTTGTCACTTTTTGTCACATTTTGAATCACATTTGGTCATCTTCTGACCCTTCTCCATCTTTCTGTGAGGATTCCACAAAGACCTGCCCTTGATCTTCCTTTACTCCCATTCTCCTTGCTTCTTGTTACTATTATCCATAAATACAAATTTATCTTAGCATGTCTATGTTGATGGGTCACATATTTCCCACCTACTCCAGGCCATTTTTATTCTGTTCAAGCAGTGTTCCGTGGTTGTTTTTCTGACAGGTCTGACATCTAGATACCAATTCAAGCCGCCACGAACACATGGCTATTATTAATATTTTCCATTGCTGTCTCTTTTGATTTCTTATTGAGGGCAAAGTCATGAAAGTGAACTTTCCTGTAACCAGTTTGGTTGGATCTTGCAAATCCTCTGCATATCTTCTTTTAAGGATGTGGGTTTTTTTGTAATTGCAACATAGCTAAAAGTCTTACTACCTGACATCTTACTGCAAGATTCTTTTCTGCAGCTTTCTCCCATTTAAATGAACTCAGAATTCACATGCAAAGGCATTTTTCTACCCCAGTACATTGACAATAACACCTCCTTCCTGCATTCTTCTATTTGTTCCTCTGTCTCTGTTTATGCAACATAATCTTGTTTTCATTTTGAACAACCTTCCTGTCTCATCCCCACATGGCTTATCATCTCTTGTTTGATTTTAAATGTCAACTTCGATCTTTGATGGGCTGCTGATGTCAGCTCCCTTCCTCTTGTTTTTACATCTTCAAATCATCACCTTGCCCATGCTTATCCTCACGTTTGGAAGGAGTGCTCTGAAACAGCAACAAAGCAACTTTCAAGTAATTTTTGAAGTCTTTTTTTTCCTGAGATGCCTTACAGAAAACTTGACAAGATGATAGCATGCCAAGGCAGATCCTTTTCATGCTGACTGATATTTCTTGTATTCCCTGGCTGCCTGGGAGCCTCAGATGTTTTCTATTTCAAACATGAATCTTCTTTTTGAGTAACCTATCTCAACAGGGCCCTGGTCCAGGATCTGAGTGACACTGAAAAAAGGCACAGACAAGGAACTGTCTTAAGCACTTTGTCTTTCTCCTTTCCTCCTCCACCCCAACCCACACTACAACTCTTCATCTCAGCTTCATAATATTGGTGATATAACCAAGATGAGACTACATCTCCTAGAAACTAGAAAGTTGCACATCACCTAATTGTAAATGATATCATTTGTTCGGTTACTGTTTGCCATGGTTTCTGTTGGACCCAAGCCAGGTAGGAGTAAAAAGTGGATTTTGTGCAGCAGTGAAAATATCTTTGGGGCTTAACTGGTTGTAGCAAATGACATCACAGAATGGTAGGGGTTGGGAGGGACCTCTGGAGATCATCTAGTCCAACTCCCCTGCCAAAGCAGGTTCACCTTGAACAGGCTGCATAGGAACATGTCCACGTGGGTTTTGAAAGTCTCCAGAGGAGACTTGACAACCTCTCTGGACAGCCTGTTGCAGCACTCCATCACACTCACAGTAAAGAAGTTCTCCTCATGTTTAGGCAGAATTTCCTGTGTTCCAGTTTGTGTTCATTGCCCCTTGTCCTGTCACTGGGCACCACTGAAAAGAGATGGGCTCCATCGTCCTGACTCCCACCCTTTAGATATTAATAAATATTGATAAAATTCCTTATGAGGGACTGTTTCCTGAAAGAGGTGGTTTTCACAAGTACCTTAAGCTGCTTGCCCTCCGGATGTAGAAGAACAGGACCTGAGCACTGGGGACATCCTCTGCAGCTTGAAAAATAAGATTCTTTTCAGAAGGTCTGTAGTTGTTCCAAGAACACAGAAGAGCATGAACATGAGGCTGATAGATGGCATGCACCTTGAAGGATTCATTGCAGGATCAGAATCCCTTTATATTCTTCATAGAATGATATAATAAAGACGAAAACCTTGATTTTTTTTCTTAGGTAAAATTCAAATAATCTTTTCCATTAGCTAGGTAGCTCTTGCCAATGGCAAATCTGTCCATGGGAATCTTGCAGCAGATCTCAACTTCATGGCAGATGCCCTCAGATTCACAGTATACTCAGACCATCCATTCTACCACATGCTGATGGGTGTCATAACTGACGTGTTGACTCATAAAGGTGCTGATTATAGTAGGCCTGAAGGTAAGTTTGTCACATTTCTAAACAAAACAGAATTTCAGAAGGAGCTGTTTTTATAGAGGGTGTGAAAGGAGGGAGGTCTTGATTAGGTTGTTTGAGCAAAGGAATTGAAGGGAAGAATCTCTGAAATCGATACAGGAATACAGCAAGTGAATTCTGACTAAAGTCAGCAGGGGAAAGTCTAAATTTTGAAATGAAAGGAAAATGCTATTAAACCTGAACTATAAGACTTCTTGCTTTTTAAAAGTTAAGTCAGTTAAGACATCTCTTTTTTTTTTAATTTTTTTATCTCCAAAGTGACAAAGCCATTTGAGTTTTATTGACCAGTGTGTCTTGATCTGCCTGATGACATTTCCCAAGATTAATGTGTCTGTTTCTTGACAATGCATATGCTTCATGATGCATCACAATTAACCACTGCTACTTGGTATGATAAGGAAGGAGTCTTTATCTGCAGCTGCATGAATTCTATCTCCATTTCAAATGGCAAGTAAACAGACAGGTCCCCTATCCACTTTTCTCATCTACCTTTCTGAAGTGAAAAAAAAAAAAATTAAATTCATGTTTACATTCCCAGTAATGTGTATTTTGAGGATGCAGCATATTTTGGAGAGCAAATTGGTCTGGAAATATCCCAAATATATCCAAAACCCACAATGTATAAGAACACACAAGCATCTCCCATTATTCTAAGTGCTTGACTTTATAGCTTTTATTTCTTTGTGTTGGTAGAAATATCAAATAAATATTTATGAGCTCTCTTCAGTGCATTTTCTAGGGTCTTTTCTTTGTTTTCAGTATAAACTGTCAGGCTAATGCTGTTATTCAGGCTGTTTCAAATAATGTTTTTTAAACTCAATACGGAGTTTCACATTTTGACCCAATTCTGGAGGGATGCACCATTGTGCTTTACTTAAAATTGTGAGTGATCCATTTGTCTTTAACATGACTCTTCACATGCTTAAACTTGCGTGCTTTTGCCTGAAGCCACAGAGCTTTTGTCATAAAAACTTTACAAACATCTCAGGAGTAGGCTCAGTTAGAAATTTGTTACCATTTTAATTAAACTCAGTAGCTGAACATAAGCCATCAATACAGGTTGAATTTCACCTAACCATTGTTTAAATAAGTTTGGTGCAATTTGTTTTTTGAACATAACACAACATAAATGAATTTTGATTTTAGCAATTCTTCTTTCCTCTAATGGAACTGACAGCAGAAGCCGTGACCAAATATAGACATGTCCTTGGCATATACATTTATTTTCTCATAGTGCTTTGGATATAGATTTCTTCTTCAATGTTATGGAGAACTCCAATAGCTAAGAGGTGATGATGACTACATATCCCCATTATTAAACTGGAATAGACATGAAATGATCTAAAAATGAAATATATTTACTTATATGTTGAGAGAGAATCAGAATTTGCAATGCATTTAGTTCTTTATTGGAAAATTAAATACAGAGTTTAATAAATACTTTGAGCATCACTTCATTAATTTATTTTCTCTCTTTCATATTTATTTTCTCCCATATATTCCCTACCCCCTTGGTAATTTTGTTTATGGTCTTTATAAGCTCCCTTGCTGACAGCTAATTTTCTCTTCTTCAGAGAGCATTTCAGCTGAACCATGGTATTCTGAATGTGTGCAATGTACCTGAATAATATAATGTATGTCACAATAAGGACAAAATAAATGTCACAACTGGTGTATCTTTAATAGGCAGGGACATGGCTTCCTTGTAGAAGGTACAACGAAGACTCCTCCGTGAACATTTATAACACGGAAAGTTGATAGGATGTGAGAATTCTAAGTTTTTTATAAAACCTTTTCCACAAGTCAGATGGTGAAAGCTATTTTAATGCTGTTCAGGACCTGGCCATCTTATGGTAAAAAAGAGATATCAGAGCTCAAGGAATATGATAGAGCTGAATGAGGTGAAATATTTTGATATGAAAAGAGATTGAATGAATTGAGATTTTTCATTTAGGAAAGAGACTAGTAAGGGTGAGATGGATCAAAGGACATAAAACCACAAGAAAGAAGTTGGATTCTTTTTTTTCCTTTTGGTATGAAGTCTATTTTAGTTTGCAAAACTCTGCAAGTAACTTTTTTATAATAGACAGCATCTACAGTAAGAAATCCAAGCCAAATAAGTAAACAAAAAAGGAGATTGTGTATTCTATGTGTGTATCAAAAATATCCAGAGTTATATTTATCCAGAGGGAAAGGATCTGAAACTTCATGCCTCATGGCTTGAGTTTGCCACCAGCAGGGACAAGTTTGAGTACAGACTATGCCCCATCTGCCCATCAAGACATTCTTATGCTTCTCCCTAATGAGTCTCTGACTGGTCACAGTCAGATCCTGCAGAGTCAGGACTGGGTTTCCAGGTTGGTGGTCTGATATTAGATCATAGTCCCTGTGAATGATTTAACAAGAAAACCTTAATGTGACGTCAAGCTGCTTTAATTGAGTGCTGAAATTTATTTTCCTGTGGTATAAATTAATAAAGCAGACTTGAAGTGTATGTAAATTATTGATTAATTTTGGCTGGGTGTAAGGATAGCCCTCTTCTGCAAATAAACAGAAACAAACTTTCAGTGTAATGAGTTCACTTACTACTCTACTTAACCAAATATTAAACTCATGAAAGAAATATTCTAAATAATTAAAGAACTGATATGCTGTATATTTTCTCTGTCTGAGAAGTAGAATATGAAGACAAGAACATAACCAAGAGTTCCTGAATTTCAGTTTTAGCTCATCCTTTTTTATACAACTTTTTATGAATAAATTGCCTAGCCTCTGGGCCTGTCTCTAGAATATGGCTAGTACTTCTGAGGCCCAAAATCAAAGATACTGCATTTTAATATAGGCATGCCAGGTGGAAATCTAAATTCATATCCACACATGGAGTTTTTTTGACCATCCTCTAAATAATTTTGATAGCTTTTTCCACAAAAACACTAGATTGTGGATAACCTGGATTCAAGGTGCTTAAAGTTTTGCAAAGCATTTAAACTCGGAATGATCAGATTATGACCCATTATTTATCATTAATGCATTTGGTATTTCATGTCGAGGTTTTCGTATATGAAGTCTTTTATGTGCTTATATGCATATGTAAAGATAGAGAATTCTTGTTCATATTTTCTAATAGTGCTACATCTATATAGTGGGAATAGTAACTCCAAACTGTTGCATGAATATTTCTGGCATGGTTAAACATCCTAATATCTACATAGACCTGCAATTTCTTGAATTATCATAATGAGGTGTATTGTGAGATTGTTTTTCCTGGGTTTTTTTAAGTCTCACATCAATCTAATATTACTGAATAAAATACTACCTACACTATGAAGTTCTTTCAATATTATTGAAAGGATTTTAGTTATAAATTTTCAAAGAAGGTGCCAGTATCTGGCATTATTTTGGAAAGTCCAGCTCGCAATGTAACACTGGCAGACAAACCCACCTGCAATAAGAAAGTTTTCATTACTGTATGCATACATCAGACTTGAGTGTTTGCTCCACTTGTTGACATTTGTGTCTGAGCACTGCAGGGACATTTCTAAGAACATTTATGACAGGACAATTGAGTTTTGTCATCCTTATCTTATATTCTGTTGACAGCTTTCCAATGCCAGTAAAGACATCACAGAATTGATTTTCTACCTTCATAATCCTCTGTCCTACAGCATAAGATCTCATAATGAGTCTGAGCATTTGCCATGTTTTCAGATGCTGAATCAATACACTCTGTCCCTGAAACAATTATAAACCTTATCTTTTCAAGATTTTCCTTTATCCAAATGTCAAACTCATATGAGCCTCCAACTAGAACTATTTATCCACAGCATTATCTGCAGTTACTTATCTGTATTCAGTGCAAGTATGTTTTCGCTTCAGATGGTTTCCTGTAACTTCAGCTATCACATTAATCTGTCCAGCCATAGTCAACTGATCAGTAAAACACACTGCAAGAGTCACATGCAAATTCATCTTGAGCAATTTGCTTCTTTTTAGTACAGTCTGGCTGTCTCTTGTAAATATGAAAGATCTTTCGAAAGGTGAGATGTAGTTTAGAATTGTTTTTGGTCTGTTCTAGTTTAGTCCTCCATGTTGGTTTTGTGAATTCTTTCTATCTGCAGTCTAAAGATTCATCTGGAAAGATTTTTCTAATCTTGTCCACTGCATCTTGTTTTCATTCCAAAACATGCACTTGGGATTATTTGTGGCCTGAAATCTTGGGAATGTTCTTTCTTTTTTCTAGGGTTTGGATAAAGATTTTCTCACATTCTTTCCCCTAGGTCCCCCCCTCACCCTGCCCCTCACCCCCCTCACAAATTTGGGGCTTTTATTCCCAATACAATCTGATCTCCAGAATTAGGGATTTTACAAACCCTCCACAATAGCACATTTGCCTCAACAGTATAAAGTCTTATAAATTATTCAACTATTTTCTCTTTCCTCTGAGTTCTCTTATGAAATGTATCTCTCTAAACAGCTTCATTTGTCTAGAGTTCAATATTCATGTTTGTGCTGCACATTCTGATAAACGATTTTCTCTGCCTCAGTCACAGGCTAATGTACAAATCTAGTACATCCATGACTGAAGTAATCTAAAGAAAATCTGCCTGTTCTTATCTGTGGTTGCCAAACGCTTGCTTTAACTTTTCTGTTTTCTCTTGTTTCTGGAGAGCTCCCATTGCTCAGGAGTTTTTACTGCTCCTTTTCGTATTCACCACTTGTCTTAGATGTAATCTTCAATATCTGTAGCTGCACCCCCAGTGTCAGACTGTGTGTCATAAATTTTAAAGTCTGAGTTGGGCTTTTAAATACTGAATCTTAAATAAATAAAACAAGATAGTTAATGGATTCTAGAGGAAATAGCTTCTGGAGAAGAAAAAAGGATAATGTATGGTCTTAAACCATACACTAATCAGTCTGTATCAGTATTTCAGGGATGTAATTTCTCACACTAAGAAATTAAAAGGTCCAATTATCAGTACAAAACTATAAACCAACAAAAAGACTATTTACTCATGTTTTAATTTGCATTTTTATGCATGGTTTTATGCAAATGTTTTCATAGCACCAAGACTGAAGCTTTTATTCTTAGAGAGATAAGAATTTTGAGGAGACATCAACAGTAGAGAGAAAACTTACTGGGGATTTTCAGGAAGGAAATACTTTCTTCTAGAAATGCTAATTAGATAGGATCACCAGTGTCTTGAATGGGATCTGGCCTTAAATCTGCAGCTTGAGCAGCACCTACTTATGCATTTATCCTCTTTATCTTCTATTTAATAGTGTGATGGGCAGCAATTGGTACCCAGCAGGTTTCTGGTTTCCCTGTGTCACTGACCTGGTTAATTGGCAAACAGCTCTTCTGCTATATGGTTGCTACCATCCTGCAAAAGTGGCATCAGGACACTTAAGGGAATTATGCATCCCTGCTGCAGGACAGCAGAGAAGCCCAAAATGACACTTTTATCTTTTGTATTTTGATTTTCTCCTATTCCCAGCATTATTTTGAAAGCTGGATTTTTAGTGTCATTTGTGGTGTGAAAACATTGCATGTGGTGATGGATTTTCATTTTCCAGACAGCTAAGTCTGTGATTGGCTCTTGGAGGCTGTATTTGTGGTTTGTCTTTGGGAAAATATTTTGAAAACATCTGTAAAACTCTATTTCAAATATCTACTTTTTTGGCTCGTTAGATATTAATGCATTTGCCAAACTAAACTGAAAATGAACCTCAAGGCTTAGGACTCATAATTAGGAGATGTGTTTGCAAAAAATACTTGCCTGTATTGGTTTTGGGGAAAATAAGAGCTTTTTACAGGTATTTCTTAACAAAACAACATCATGTGAGGTTGAATCACTTCCATTACATGGCAGAGTGCTGTATGAGTTATGGACAGCCACTGACACGGCATTTAGAAAAAGCTGCTAAAGAAAAATCTCTCTTTAAACATGAACTGAAGGCAACTTTCAGGCCAAGGGTTCTAATAAATGACCAGTGTATGTGAAAGATCATGAACTGTTAATATTTTGTATATAAACTTTGCTATTTTTCAGCTGAATATGTTTCCAACACTATCAGTTTATATTTAACAAAGATTTTTGACAGCTTGTCTTATAGATAATATTATCGTAGAAGAAGCTTATTTATAGTGAACATGATCTGAAATATTTAAGTTATGGTAACACCAGAAGTTTTGGAGATTTTGAATCAGCTATGGGAGGAAATGAAGTGTAACAGCATTCTCCTTTCTTTTAATAAACACTTTTCCCTGGGCCCAGACAGGTCACTAAAGGGCCACATTCTTTGTCTGTCCTAGGCAGAATCAAGGCACACATGAAACAAATGCAGATCTGTATTATGAGCACAAAGGGAAGAAAAGTGACCACTCATCCCTTTGGTTGACACTGCAGATTTTATTAGTGCATGATTTCATTCTGTCTTATCTGTTCCAAAGATTTTTGGAATAATGTAGCTGCTGCTCTATCGGTGACACTTCAAGTTCAGTTTGGAAAAGCAGAATCTAGTGTTAATTAATTAATTGCTGTTTCCATACTCAGTTACAACCTCTTCCTCCCAAGTTCCTTCAGTCACAGAATCACACAGTTGTCAAGGTTGGAGAAGACCATGTCCAACTATCAACCCCCCCAAAGAAACCAAATACAAAACCAAAACCAAACCAACAAAGAAACAAACCAAAACAAACCCCACAAACAAAGAAACCAACAACCAAAAAGCAACACACAAAAAATTACACCACCTCCCCATACCCCTAGAGCATGTCCTGAAGTGCCTCATCTACACATTTTTGAATACCTTGTGGGATGGTAACTCCATCACCTCCCTGGGCAACCCGTTCCAGCCCCTGACTACTCTTTCAGTAAAGAAACTCTTCCCAATATCTGATCTAAACCTCCCCTGGTGCAACTTCAGGCCTTTCTGTCTAGTCCTGTCATCATTTATTTGAGAGAAGAGGCTGCACCCACCTAACTACAACCTCATTCCAGGTAGCTGTAGAGAACTATAACGTCTCCCCTCAGCCTTCTCTTTTCCAAACTAAACAATACCGATTCTGCCAGCCTTTCCTCACAGGACTTGTTCTCCAGACCCTTTACCAGCTTGGTTGCCCTTTTCTGAACTCGCTCTAGCAACTCAATGTCTTTCTTGTAATGAGGGGGCCAGAACTGAACACAGTGCTCAAGGTGCGATCTCACCAGTGCCGAGTGCAGGGGCATGATCACTTCCTTTCTCCTGCTGGCCACACTATTCCTGATACAAGCCAGGATGACGCTGGCCTTCTTGGCCATCTGGGTAAACTGCTGGCTCATGTTCAGCTGCATGACCACCAGCACCCCCAGGTCCTTTGCTGCCAGGCAGCTTTCCAGCCACTCCTCTCCAAGCCTGTATTGCTTCATGGGGTTGTTGTGACACAAGTGCAGGACCTTGCACTTGGTCTTGTTAAACCTCATGCAATTGGCTTCAGCTCATTCATCCAGCTTCTCCAGCTCCCTCTACAGAGCCTTCCTCTCCTCAAGCAGATTGACACTCCTACCCAGTTTGGTGTTGTCTGCAGACTTCCTGAGAGTGCACTCAATCCCCTCATCTAGACTATTGACAAACATATTGAACAAGAGCAGCCCCAAAACGGAGTCCTGGGGGACACCACTGGTGACCAGCTGCCAACTGGATTTAACTCTGTTTACCACAACTCTCTGTGCCTGGCCAGCCAGCCAGTTATTAACCCAGTTGAAGAGTACACCTGACTAAGCCAAGGCCTCCAGCTTCTCTAGGAGAATGCGGTGGGGGACATGGTGTCCAGATAGACAACATCCACAGCCTTTCCTTTGTCCACTTGTCAGGTCACTTGGTCATGGAATGAGATCAGGTTGGCCAATCAGGACCTGCCTTTCCTGAAGCCATGCTAAGTGGGCCTGATACCCTGGCCATCCTGCATTTACCATGTGATCTCACTCAAGATGAACCTCTCCATAATTTTTTCTGATACCAAGGTCAGGCTGACAGGCCTGTACTTCCCAGGACCCTCCTTTTGGCCCTTCTTGTAGATGAGCATCACACTGGCAAGCCTACAGTCATCTGGGACTTCCCCTGTTAGCCTAGATGGTTGGTAAATGATGGGGAGAGGCTTGGTGAGCTCCTTTGCCGGCTCCCTCAATACTCTAGGGTGGATCCCATCTGACCCTATGGACTTGTGAGTGTCCAGTTGCCATAGCATAGCAGGTCATTAATTGCTTCTTCCTGGATTATGTGAGGGGGGTGGGGGGGTGTTCTGCTCTCTGTCCTTATCTTCCAGCTCAGGAGGCTAAATACACTGGGGGTAGCTGGTGTGACTAATAAAGATGAAGACAAAGGTAGCCTTAGGCTACCTTTTTCAGGCTTTTTTTTTCAGGCTTTTTCTCATCCTTGATTGTAATGTTCTCCCACATGCATCCAATAAAGGACAGAGATCCTCCCTGGCTCTCTTCTTTTTCTTAATGTATTTTTAAAAACTTTTTTTGTTCTCCTTTATGATAGTGGCTAGAATGAGCTCCAGCTGGGCTTTTGCCTTTCAATTTTTTTCTCTGTGTTACCTAATGAGATCCCTGTACTCATCCTGAGATGCTTGCCACTTCCTCCAAAGGAGGTAAATTATCTTTTTCTTTTTTTCTTGTTTTCTGAGTAATCCACAACGAATGCTTAATTTTTTTCACTTTGGCTCCTTTATGGATGAGTTCTTCCAGGCTGAATGTATGTAACACTAAGAAGAGTATTTACTTTTATTTTTAATCTAAGTAGAACAGCTTTGCAGGCTTTTTACAAGTGGTAGGGTTAGCTGCATCCTTTATGCATACAAATACAGTTCTCTGTGCATTAGCCTAAGGGCATAATATAAAGATTCACTATGGTTTCACCCAGACACAACTGTCTTATCGATACAGATCCCCAACACGATGAGATTCCTCAGAGTGAAATAAGATTCTGATCAAAGAACAAATCAAGACTTACTTATCTATTTTATAAGTTTAAGCAACACGAGCCCTTCTCAGAAATAACTGAATATAGTTAGAAGTAGCTCACATAATCTTAAAATATATGTCTAAAGCCATAGGTTAGTTTGCTTCAGCTGGTAGAAAACTTTTAAAGGAATTAGTCTCATAAAAATAAATTCAGGCTGATGATACCGCTCATGTCCACAGATATCTGTTATAACTGAGCCCTAAGATACTATCATGTTAATCAAATGCAAAAGTTTCTGTCATTCACGTTATTTATTATGGCTGTCTCCTGTAGTGTAGTTCACAAATATACCATGGAAGTGAGGGGCCCAGGTTATGTTATGGATTGCTTAAACCGAAACCCACCCCCTTCCTTTTATCAGTTTTAAATTTCTCGCCGTTAAGGACCGCAAGCTATTCCCTTCTTGTAACAAGGTAAATCCATCACTTCATTAATCATTCAGCAACATGAGCTCGGTCGTGACTGCAGGCTGCTCTGTGTCAGACCATTCTCTTGCTGCCCTTGACTGTTTTGCCAGAAATATAAACCTGGTAGTATTTGTAGGGGCTGAAGCAGTTCCTTATAAGCATGGAAAGTCCCATTCTTGGTTGCAGTAGAGCCATCTCTCCAGGCTGTCCTCTCTGTCAACATTTCTCAAGGCTTTGACTTGTGCAGGCAGGAATAGGTGGTGTAGCTGAAATGGTTACAGACTGCAAATATGCCCTCCTAGATCTTGCCTAGAGGTTTGCATCTTTTGATGAATGCCCACGGGGAAGTAGGATGGGATTTATTGCCTATGGTCAAGAAAATAGCGTTGTCAGCCCCCTCACCCTCTCTCTAATCTACCCTGGTACATACCAATTTTCATGCTGGTTTTCTGACAATCTTTATATGCATGATCTTCAGGCTTGGAAACTTGCTTAGCAGCTACTTGGCTCTTCTGTTACACCAGTCAAGGCTCCTGAGCAGCCATGTAGGCTTTGAGCTTGTTCCTATGACTTAATGACTGAGATTATGTCACACAGCGTTTGACTCACCCGCATCAACTTTCAGCTGTGATGTTTTTTGAGAAACAAACGCTGACAATAGTAGCCCGACATAACGCACTGCTTTCCATAATGTCCATTAGGTGTCCCCACATGCTGGTGGCTCGTGGGTACTATAGTTGCATCTTTCCAATTAACAGCGGCGTGCTCTGCATGTGTTTGTTGAATGGAGTCCCAGATTTCCATACTGAACACAACACTGCAGTACTTTTACTTTATGCAAGGAATTCTTATTGGAAGAACTTGTATGCTTATGGACCACTATTTGTCAGTTGCTGCAACTGAACCTTAATTAATGTTGCATTTGTAAGTAGATAATATATACAAAATGGTAATTCTGAGCCCATAATCACCTGGCATGTTCTCTCCTACCACTGTGTAGCTACACTGTTTGCAATGCAGAACAGTAAGGGAAATTATAAGTAAATTAAATATACAGGCATAACACCATCTTTCAGCTTTGTTGTTTGCATCCAGAGGCACTGCTGGATCCCTTGTTAAAGCACTAAGTTTTCTCCAGTTGTCTAACTTATTCTGTCCTGGGTTTGCAAATATGCCTATGGATTATTTGATGCCTGAATTATTATACTGCAATTTGTCAGAGTCTCACAGGGAGAAGTCAGCTTCTCACAACACCAGTGACAGTTTTTTTCTGTGCATGGGTGGGTGGTAATGGGAATTATCTAAATCACCCTTCCTCCTCTCCTCATTTTTATGATCACTCAACCTTTACCATTATGGTGTTGACTATCACCTGCAGACCTCCTGGCAATACTACATCTGCTCTCTTTTAGTCTAACTCACATTTAGATGCTGGTTTCATGTGGCAAATCCCATTTTTATTAGGTATGATAGACCTTCAAGTTAAAATGACAAGCCATCATGTCATAAAGAGGGGGATTTTATCCAAACAAGGTTCCATTACTAGAACATGCTCTCATAATCTTTCATACATTTATCTGCACAGTATACCTTTGAGACATCCCCTTTTTGAGACACTGCGGCACAAAAAGGACTTAATTGTCTATCCTGGCTTTTTTTTTTTCAGAATTTGTTGTGTAGACAACTGTTTCCACCTTGGCAGGGCTCATGTATTAGCCCAGTAAGATTTTGTAAAGTGCCTGCACATGCAAGGAGGTTTGAGCATGCCTAACACAAACTGAGAGAATAACGGCCCATGGGGCAATAGCTTCTTTCATTTCCAGTCAGTGGTGGTAGATTTAGCCTTTCCTCTCTCCAGACAGTAGGTGAGAGCACTCACCCAAGCAAGAGAAGGTAAAATATAAATTAAAGCTTAAGCAGGTTCAGACTTGAATTCCTGTCACTGCGGAGAAGCTTTTCACTTCCAGGCTATAGGTATTTTCAGAAGGAGGCAATCTTGTAAGGAACTCCTGGAAAGACTTTACCAATGTATCTACTAAAAGAGTCAAAGTCTTGTTAATGAGGCCTTGTGCCTTGCAGGAACATCTACACCTACTCCAGCTTGAGAAGGATATACTTAGTGTTACTTCAGCAGTCAAGGACGGTAACTGTCCTCCACCCCTCCAAATAGTCTCTCAAGACATGAAGGACACACAATACTGACGAATGAACATTGAATTTGACTGTGCATGGAGCTGGGACTCTTTGCAGCAGGGAGTATTGCTGTGTTTCTCCATAGGGTTTTGTCTATATTTTATACCTCCTTCCCAACTCTCTCTCTATACTTCTGGGAAATCTGTGATGTAGGTATAGAAGATCTATCT
This sequence comes from Chloroceryle amazona, assembly GCA_027560015.1. Classification (NCBI taxonomy): domain Eukaryota; kingdom Metazoa; phylum Chordata; class Aves; order Coraciiformes; family Cerylidae; genus Chloroceryle; species Chloroceryle amazona. Next base: position 36,139 of record JANHFX010023682.1, on the reverse strand, counting down.
CTGGCAGTGTCAACAAAGGAGACAAAACCTGGTGTTACTTTTAAAATTTGTAACCTACACATAATGAATTTGAAACTGCTATCTGGAGACAGGTTTGCAAGTCCTTGTTATTTTTTTCTGCCTTCAGAGGACTTTTCAATAATTTATTTCGGACAACAATCAGTATTTATTAATTCTTTTCTTACATCCAAGATATAATTTGAAATCTTGCCTCTTAATTTTAAAAAATGAAGTTCATTCCTGACAAGATTTTAAATAATGAATTGAATTGCACATTCTGACATGATTTATCACTCCAAGAACTGATAGAGTATCATTATCATGTTAGAACAATGACTGGCTTTTTCTCACAGAAAACATAGCAAAAGAAATATAATAAAACAGCTTAGCCTATCATACTTGATTTCATTAAAACATGATAGAAATACTAAAAAATTGATCTTCACAACCTTAACGTGCACTAAATAACACATTGAGTGAATTACTGAGGGCACTATAGTGAGTTAGTAGCAGAATCATTGTCCAGGCTGTTTCCTTGATATCTGTCTGCTTTGGGTTTTGTTGAGTTTTTTTTAGAGACAAAATTATTTTTCATATCAATATTCGCATTGTGCTAGAAACAACACTGAAGCAAAGCACACTGTCTTTCAGGTTTTATGAGTGTTTTTCATGTTCCACTTCACAATTTCAGATTGGTTTAACAACAAAAACAATTAGCAGCAGACTTCTGTAAGTGCACATGAACTGTCTTTCTGTACTGGCCTCAGACTCCAAGTGTGACTTCGGATCATTCATTCAGAAACTGTCTGCAAAAACTGTTTTGAAATAAAAACTTGCAAAATTAATTTTGTTCAACCGTCTTTACTAAGATGATATTTTTCAAAAGGTTGATTAACAATGCATGTTCTTTTAAAGCTAATCCTGTGTTACTGCAGAGAACAAACAATACAGATATGAAAGATAATGCAAATACAACCACCTCAGATTTGCTCAAGAACAGGTTCTGACGCTAGGAAAGAAGTGCCATCAAAATCCCCGTAGTCCACTCAGGTTTTCAGGGTTGCCTACTTACATGAAGGATGCTCAGAGTTGGATTGTAGTTCCCGGTTAGGACACCTGCATTTAGGTGTTAATACATGCACTGTCTCAGCTTCCATTGTTATGAACAGAGGGTGAGTCAACACAGTTGGTTGAGCAACTGAAGCAGCTGTGTTCCCAGAGACAGATGGTTCACTCTCTGCCCTCCATGTGAGTCAAGTTTCATGTCATTTTAGATGTCTGCCCAATCTTCATTTGCATCTCCAGAAAGGCCCAGCTCTCTGTAAGTCCTGTGCCATGTTTGCTGACTTTCTGGCTTTAGCACATACAGGTCTAAACCAATCTTGCTGCTCCAGCTGTCAGTATCCATGATATCCAGCCCATCCTTTGCAGTAGATATGACAAACTTAATCTCCAGAACACATCTCAATTCATAGAAAGCTTGATAGGAATTCCTGAAGTTTGCAACCTATATTTAACTCGCCAGCTGTTTTAATGTCAGGATGTTGACAATGTTAGCCTTGTCTGTCCTTTCAAAAGCCAGCTTGATTTATCATTTCTGTTTAAGGTTGCTCCAAGCTCCTGTTATGCCTAAAGTTAAGATGGGATCTTCCTCTGTCAGCAGTGTACCATCATATGGAGCTGTACTAATTTTTTTCTTTGTTTGCAGTGATAAGACACTGGGGCATGACATGCTAATTCATGGGTCACTTCCTTTATTAGCATTTATATAATAACTCTTAATTAGCATATCCCTTTCTGTTTCCTTGGGATTTGCTGACAGACATTTTTAAAGATACTGCAGTAAAACCTTACAAATGATTTCTCTTGAAAATTTGTAGTTTGTTAATATACTCACTACCATGCCTATAACATTAATCTCTTCATGTTAAGCATCAACATTTGCTATAAAAACATAATTTTTCGTAAAATTTGTAAATTGGGAACATATTTTTTTGTAAAACATTTCCTTCTGCTATCCTGATACCTACTGTAAGCTTTAGTGGGATGGGGGGAGACCCTCTTCAGGGCACACTGCAGAATTTCCTATCTGGAAAAGTCAGTGAAAAAAAATTGCAAAATCTGTTTGGACTTGATGATCTTTAAAGGTCCCTTCCAACCCAAACCTTTCTATGGTTCTATGATTCATGAATAAATACATAAATTCATACTGAGTGAAAACCTAAATTAGTGAAGTTAAAAGAACTTGTTCTGTGTCCATAAACCATTCAGTTACATGAAAATGAAGATAATGAGAGCAGTAAAGAGATTCTAGACCTGCAAGGACTTCTGTAAGAGATACAAGATTTTATTCTTCTCATGGAGACCAGCAAATGTCAATGAATTTACATGAAGTCTGTTAGCTGTTACTAAACCCATGAGAACATAAAGTGAAAGAAATTCAGGCATGACCAATGAAGTCATTTGATGTTCATGGAAACCTGCAATACAAGGTTAGACCAATTAGTGCAATGACTGTAAATGTAAAGTGTAGACAACTAAAGTCACAGTCACTCCAGTGAAAGGGTTCATTTAAAGTATAATTTATTACATCAGAGTAACAATCTTAAAGCTTGCACTAGACATAGTGACAAATACGTTCAAGGGTGATAAGCCAGAGTTTATAAAAGTACAACCTATAATAATTTAAACTTGTGTAGAAACATTCATTCAAAGTGTTTAACAAACGTTAATTAATTAAGCTGTGTAACACCCCACTGTGAGCCTATGGGTAAGTCAAAGCATTCGTATCTCAATTTTACAGAAGGTTAAACTGAAGTGCAGAGAGATTGATTTGCCTGAGGTCACACAGCAAGTCTGTGGAAAAACTGCAAATAGAATCTGCAGCCTGAAGTTCTCATTTCCCTGTTTTTACCACTTATATTACACTTCCCACTAGTAAAATGTAGGGGAAGAAAGAGGCAGCTGAAGTGAGACTTCGAATATAGTTAACCCAGTTTTCTACACGTGTTCTTTCTTTTTCTGCAGATTAGGCACATATCAAAGGGACAGGTTGATTTTGAATTATTTGGGACTTTATTCCTTCTCCTTCAATCCCTTGCATGCTTTCTTTTAAATGCAAACTTTGAAATACATGTTATCTTCAGAATTAAATATAGCTGAGCTATAAGAGGCAACCCTCTTGAGTTTCAGGCATGGAACTACACAATCAGCCTCTATCCCCTGCAGCTCATATGATGCTCTGTTTTTGACAACTGCATGGGCATGGGCCTCCAGTGTGCTTATTGCCCTTCCTTAGTCTGGCTTATGGGCAGGCATCCATAAGTGTACACAGATACTCCAGGAGTGTGGGTGGGAGATGAAGATGGAGACTGAAGCCCTCTAGTTGTATATGTTTGCCTTTGCAAAGCACCTCACCAAAAATGAGGACAGTTGCAGCTTAGCGCCTCTCACATTACCTGACAGGCATCTGATACCACAGACTAGAGAAACTGGGGTTGTGTGCTTTGGTATCAGAATAAAGTTGGGTATTGAGTACAGAAGGTGATGCTGTGCTAAAAAGCTAAGACTTGGGCTGAGCAGGTATGTACTGTTATACTAAAAGGAGACTGTGAGGTGTTTGCAGTGAAAAGGTAAGAGAGATGCAGAGGAGAAGATGTTCTTAGATGAAAAGGTAAGAGAGATGCAGAGAAGACGTTCTTAGATCAGATCTTGAAGTGGAGATATTAAAGGAAGTAAAAAGTTGCTCTGGAATGTGAAAGAAATGTAAAGGAAGGATACATTTCAATGCTTTGTCAGCTTTATATTTAAAGTGATGTTCAAAAGGGGTTGGGTGTGAAGATGCTTCTTTGTTGAAGAAAAAGGCCGAGAAGAAATTCTCACTAATTCCTTATAGACTACTGTGGGGTTTTTCTAAAATTATTCTTACATTGCCTTGGGAAAGGGTTTCTGGTTTGGATTTCCTGATCTTGGGGTTCTTAATTGACCACACCCTGAAGCCTTACACAGGAATAAACCAATTTACCATTACTGGGTATTGCAGGTATGGCTCATAAGAATTTCCTTAAGGGCTGTGTATCTGAGGTTCCCCCACCACTCAAACTCAGTGGGGTGAAAGAGGGAAAATGCTGGCAAAGGCCTGAGACCAGCATGTGACATTTCTTGTGCTTGGTACATTAGTTCATCATGACATTCTATGTGTCCAACCTATTCTCAGCATGGACAGCATCAATTATATAAGTGTCTTTCCTTTGAAAGCAGCTAGAAAAACTGTAAAATACTCTGAAGAGCAAGCCCTGTGCAGGTGATGACAAGTTCTGCGTGGTATGGGGTTTCAAATTAGTTTGGGAAAAGGAGGAATTAAGTTGTTAACAATCTATGGTAAATGGGAAGGCAGAAATTCACAGCATAAAAGAGGTTGATGCAGACATTCCCATGATTAAATTTTATCAGGCTGTGCTAACAACGAAGTTATGATTTGCCATGTGACTGCGAGTGTTGGAAAGCAAAACATGCAAGCAACTTTTGAAAGATCAGATCCTTACAAAATAAATGGTAAATGATGTGCATTAGACAAATCCCTCCTTTCCTGTCCTCCTCTTCTTGGAGGGCAGCTAGGGCACTGTGTTGGGTAGGCTAGAGGTATTTCCTTGCTGTGCAGGTTTGAGGGCCTTTGCAACATCAGCTACGTTTTAAGATGTTTGATGTGAAAGAGCTTTTCAAGCTATCGGTACCTAATTCCTGCATTGGAACTGTAGTGGTATTTCTTCATACAGAGAGGGATGTGCTGGTACTGCATTGCTGTGTGTGTCCAAACACTCTCCTGCAAAGGCAAATCTATCTCTTTGTTCTGTCAATGGCCAAGTCTGATTAGAAGAGACAAATATATCTTTATATATTCTCTCTTCTTAATCAGAAAATAATGCTTTAGTTCTTTCTTAAAAGCAAATTTTCTGCAGCAAAAAATATTAAGAATCTAGGGAAAGCATAAGAGGGATTACAGTCAGATAGTTAAACCTGTGAACAGTTATGGTTGATCCTGAGGTGACTTAATCACTCTGTTCCTAAGTCTTCCCAGGATTTCTGTGCTTGCCCTAAGACTTGTTCATCTTTTGCTGGAAGATGTGGTGTGTGAAACCACTGCCCAGTGCTACCAACCTGGGCTGGCACCTGTGGGCTGCATATCTGGTCAAATGCCATAACTTGACACCTTTGTCTTCTGCAGAGCTCCAGCTGCTTGTACTGCTTCATGCATTGGAGCAAAGCACCTTATGGGTCACAATGGGGAGCCAAATCTTTCTTATTTTTAGAGTTTCAGTAAATTGGGTGCTGCTAGGAGGTATCTGATTGGGGGTGGCCTATGGCTGTGCTGCTGAGTATCTGCAGCTACCCCAAAGACTGCAAGTGCCAAGACATGTGGTCTAAGCACTAGATGTTCCATTTACCCTACCTACTCTCAACCTATTTATGCACAGCTGCAATGGAAAAGCCTGTATAAAACTAATCTGACTTAGAAAAGGTTATAGAATGATGCATCCTGTTCCAGTTCTGGACTGCTATACATTATTTCCCTCCATATTCTGTGGGAAATTTGCTGTGCAGCTGGTTTCTTTCAAGATTAAAAAAAAAAAAAAAAAAAAAAAAAAAAAAAGTGAGGAAATACATAATCTGTTTTTTTTTTCTATTACTGTTGCCTCAGAGATGAAAATATACCTGCAGTTTTGATATTGTATTTTACAGTCAGATTTTGTAATTTTTTCCTAATTATCCCTATTTAAAGATATCATATCTCCAGCACTTGAGCAACAAACAAAATCACACAATAAACAAATGATATAACCGAGCAGTTTTCCAGTATCAAACTCTCTATTAGAGTTGTTTAAGTGCATGTTGAAACCATTCAGATGAAAGTCTGTTTATAACTTCTGTGACCCACATTGGGACTGCAAGATGCTCTGACAGGATCAGAAATGTACTGTAATAACTGTTAACTGCTGCACAGAAACAAGGGAAAATTTCTCCAGTAATGTCTTTGCAGCCAACTCTCCACACAATGAAGAAAGCCTCTTCCTGAAGGTATACTTTATTGTTCTCTGTAAATAACTTTCACAATCTCCGACTGTTACATGCAGAGCCATACACAATGCTGAAAAGAGCCAAAGGTTTGTATTTAAGTTTATAGGAAAAGAACTTGATACAAACCATCATTTTTCAAAATAAACTGTCATTTTACAGGAGGTCTATTCTGAAGCACAGAAATCCTTGCTATAGCCTCTTAGTGCTTCCTTAGCTTTCACTTTTGAACACTTAGTAAAATTAGCAGCACTTTCTCTTCACATTACTTTATATTGGAAAAAATCCTGGGACAGGTTCAGTTACATAACTGGTTGTCCAGAGGTGCAAAGCAGCCAGAGTGTGCTGTGATACTGCTCTGACACTCACAGATTTTGCATTGATCTGCAGGCTCTGGCTAGTATGTCTAAAGTGAAATCTTGCTGCAGGGTTTAGAATTTGCTGCTCTGCTCTTCTGCAGCTTAAGCTTTGGAAAAAGACAGAGCAGTACAAACTATGGCATTTGCTAATTTAATCTACTATGTCCACTGTCAACTGGGTTTCTGTGCATTACTGAACTTGTCTCACAGTTTCTTTTCTTGTTCCGTTGGAAACAATTAGCAACCAGCAATGTTAATCCTACCATATTGTCAATAGTGAATGCTCAAATCCAGGCTGCAATGTGTAAGAGTTTAGAATATACAGGCAAAACTAGGAATACACTCAACATCACCACTGAACAGGCTTAAATACTGACTTTACTGTCTGACATTGCTGTCTAGTTTTCACTTGTTAATATAAACATCACTCAGAGAAGGCTGAAGCAATTATTTTGTCTTTGTGCACAGCAATCTGTGTTGACTGTCGTATTCTGTCTGAGAAGACTGGGAGAGCCCTGATTGTATTTTGGGTATATTACAAAAAACAATCATGATACTATCATACAGCCAAGTCAGAATCACTCAAACATCTAAATACCTATTGCAAAGATCATTAATTACTATTTAGTTATTCATTAGAACACATAGAGTGTTTCAGAGATTTATTTTTTTTTTATAAAAAGAGATAAATTTGATATTGGTTCCTGTCTCAAATTGCTTCCCACCTAGGTGTGCAAAGGATCATAGGAAGATTGCATAATTCAGGTTGGAAGGCACCTCAAAAAATTATCTAGGCTAAATAGAAGGGATTTTCCACAGCTCAAAAATCAAGGCAGGTTAATAGAAGAAACTGTATTTCTTGTTGCTTACTCTGGTACATGTTATACCGGAGTATGCTGCTTTTAATAGAGTTACGAACATTTATCAACCATAGGCATTTGGCAGAGACTACTTCCCTGACTTTCACTGCACTGTTTCACTGCCTGCATGGAAAGGATAACCTGTCCTCTCTGCAGTTAACTCTTGCAGTTGGGCTGGCACCTATGTTTCTCATGCACCAAAAGCTTCTATTTGAAAACCTTGCCACAGGGCTCCTAAATTTCATTTTGACTTCACATATTGTGGTGTTACCCTTACCAACTGCAGAAAACAGGCCTTGAGCTCTTTCTTTATTGTTGAATCTCACACCACCTTTATTAATGCAGCCTCAAGGCAAGTATGGGTGGAGCCCTGGGGATGAGATACAGCTGAAATGGGAAAGGCATTTTTGACTGCTGCTGCACTGGGGGATGCTAATGGGGACAGGCTTGAGCTCACCCTGACCCTGACCAGCTCTATGTACCAGCTTGATACCTGTTGATTTCTCACACAGAGCCTTTGCCATAATCCTGCTTTTGTTGAAAACTCACCCAATTTCAAGTTAAGTTTTTTTCTTCTTACTTTTTATTTTCTCTCTCTTATAGTGGCTATTTTACTCAATTTTATTTGAAAAATACCTACAAAACATAGTTTTATTTGGTGAGGCATGTTATTTAACACCTCTTTGGATGCTTCCTTTGGCAGGACCTTTAAAACCCTTTACTGCCAGGCTGGTACAATCTCTGATCATTTCCCTGCTACTTCTACTGCATGAAGCAGTTTTCCTCCTTGAACAATACGCTGCACAATCCTTACTCCTACCTAATAATTCATACCAGATGGCTGGAGCTGACCTAGCATAATCTGCTCCCCAGGATATAAATGATGCCATTTAGACGTACACTGTAATGTTCCCTTAGTTTTAAAAAAAAAAAAAAAGATTTGCAGCAAGAGCCTGTAATTGACTTTATTTTGATTCACAGTGTTCTGCCAGACAGTAGCTGTTTGTGCTGGGTTACACAATATTAAAAGGTACATATCAGACACTATCCTACACATAGACAAAAACACTGCCCCAAATTTCCTGGAAGGAAAACAGCTTGTGTTTGTGTGTTGCTTTAGACTCTCATTCCACCTTGTCCCTGAGCGCCCTGGAAAAACAGATGGGAGTTATACTGCAGAGCAAGTCAGGGCACTGGCACAGCATAGCAAAAATGAATTCCATGGCTAAGGACCTCTAGAAGGAGAAGAAAAAAAAGCCCACCACTTTTCTTTTTGTCTTACAGAATATTTGTTCCAGTTCCCAGTTTATGTCTACAGAAATGCGATACACAGAGAACACATTTCTTGGGTAATGGGATTCTACATTGTTAATGATATTACAGTTAACAGCAAAAATGTAGAGCTATCTGCAGAAGCAACAGTTACTGCAGATACCAGAGTATTGGTGCCATTTCTAAATGGCACCATCAAGACATCATCTGCACAGAGTGAAGAGGGGTGGTGGCAAGTTGTATGTCACAAGGAAATCCTCTCTCATAGCTAAGCACAAATAAAGGTAACAGCTTTGGAACAGCCATCAGCACAGTGTACCCTCTTCCTGGAGGTCTGAACATGCTGTGGTGGGTAGGTATCTGCAAGTCCAGTGGGCTTTGGATAAGGTTTGGTGCATGGAATAGTTCTTATTGCTCTCTTGTAAGGGGCAATGTACTTTTAAGTCACTGGTGAGGCAGCATTTGCTGACACATGCAGTGCAACTTCAGGCTAAGCAATGTACAAGATTATCCATTTAAGCTTAATTGTTTGTGTTCTATAAAATATAGATGGTATCACAAAGCCTATCATCCACTTGCTTGTTGCTGGAACACAGACTTTCCTATTCCTCCTCTTATTTTATTTTTTTAATGCAAAAGAAGTACAAGAGGTATTTCTCTCCACTTCTGCTTTATGCCACCTGTCTTCTGAATCCTGAGTTTGGTACCCCGCAAACTTATCCTCACTGTATATCTGCACTGTAAACCTGTACCAGATCAAATTAAGCCTGTCTGCATTTTGCTCCTTATTACCTTAGAAAACCCATCTTTTGATATTCTCACTTTCTAATCTTTTGCATCAGTTGGTTATGTGCAAAGTGCAACTACAGGTCAGATGGTGTTAAAAAGATATATTGGGGTGATCACAGCTGCTCAGTGCGCTGAGATGTGTATGCTATAATAGTTAATTTTCTGAATGTGCATGAAAATATTGAGATGCATTTGGTACCTGCCAGTGCTTCTCTGTGTAGGTGAAAATCATAAAGATATCATCTCATACTTCATCTGGCCTTGGGGCTACCAGATGGATTATGCTGATTGACACAGGGGAGGATGGATGAGGAGTAGAGAGGAAACCAAGTTGTATAAATAGGAGCAAATCCTGACCACCTTTCCCTTCTGACTTTAAACAACACTAGCAAGTATCTAGCAAGCCCAGCCAACATGGGTTCAGGAAAGGCAGGTCCTCCTTAACCAACCTGATCTTGTTCCATGACCAGATGACCCACCCAGTGGATGAGGGAAAGGCTGTGAATGTTGTCAACCTGGACTTTAGTAAAGCCTTTGACACTGTCTCCCACAGCATTCTCCTAGAGAAGCTGAAGGCCTTGGCTTAGTGAGGTGTAATCTTCAACTGGGTTAATAACTGGCTGGGGGGGCAGGCACAGAGAGTTGTGGTAAACAGAGTTAAATCCAGTTGGTGGCTGGTCACCAGTGGTGTCCCCCAGGACTCAGTTTTGGGGCTGCTCTTGTTCATATCAATGATCTAGATGAGGGGATTGAGTGCACTCTCAGCAAGTCTGCAGACAACACCTGGAGTCACCATCCTGCAAGGTATTCAAAAAATGCGTAGATGAGGCACTTCAGGACATGCTCTAGTGGGATGGTGAGGTATTGGTGGTTGAACGTGGATATCTTAGAGGTCATTTCTAACTGATAATTCTGTGATTCTGTGAATAAAGGAGAAAGCTTCTAGGAGTGAGTGGCTCTTGCCTCATTCCTAGCACACTGAGTAATTGTTCCAGACTTCCTTGAGCATCTGCATCTACCCTTCCCTGCAAAGAGGTCTTTTTAAAATGGAATATTGTTGCCCCAAATCCACTGGTAATTCTGAAGCCACTGTAAGTGAGTTATTGATCACTAAGGGATGGACACATCTGGTGTGCTTGTCTGTGGGCCTCTGCAGTCCAACACTGCTTGTTTGCTTCTCTTTGAGGCCTTGTGTAATTTTCTCAGCCAACAGTATATGGTTTTTAATGTTTGTTTTGCTTTGAAGTGAAAGGGAGTATGAAAATGTATGCTATTATTATTCTTTTCCTTTAATCTTTGCTCAAAAGTTAGTCCTCTCAGACCTTTAATCATCAGTCTTTGTCTGAATTCTCTTCAATTTACTTCTATCTTTCTGGTGCTGAAGTGCTTACAGATGAATGAGGAATTGTATTGCTTTATCTTATTTCTCCTCATTAGAATGCTGGTGAAAGCCCATGGTCACAGAAGACAGAAGGTAGTTTAGGCTATTCAACATTTTTGCCTTTTCATATGATTTAACCCCTTTGCTATGAGAGTTGTGAAGTGCTCCCTATAACAAATAGATATTGTGATGTATATAAATTGGAACAGAAACTGGACTGGAATAATGGTCACAGGGCTGCAGCACCAACCACTTTAAAGTCAGAAATGGCTCACTCTTGCACAGGTCTGTAAAATATGAGCAGAGTAAGACATGTTCTCTGCAATCTGCATGCAGAGCATAGAGCACAGATGCCGTGATATGTGGTATATGTGTCCATGGGCATTTATAAAATGATACTGATGTGTTCTCTACCATGCTGATGTAGAGATATTAGAATATATTAGAATGTATCTAACTTCTTGTATGCAATCTATCATCATACAGCAAAACTGACAAAATATTTGGGCTAGGCTAAATGAAAAGCAAGTGGAGTTTTTAAATTTTTTAAATAATCTCTTAAGAAATTAAATTTTAATTTAATTTTTTAATTTAATTTTAATTTTAAATAATCTCTTAAGAAGTAAATTAACTAATTCAGTTGGACTTAAAATCCAGTGAGATTCATAGACACTACACATAAACGCATTGCTTAACATAATGTTTGGAGTGGTACAGAAATTTGAACAGTTCACCTAAAGAGGTATTTTATGCACAGACAGTTCATCAACAGCAACATTGCCATTTCTGAATGAAATCTGAGCTTGTTTTCACAGAAGAGAGAGAGTAAAATGCCAAGAACTACTCAGTACAGATTTCATTTGTAAGATTTTAGTGTCTCACCTTCCTATAAGTCCCTACTAGGAGATAGACTGTATTTTGATAATTTTACATAATAATTACCATGCTTTCAGAACTAAATTTATGACCCAAACTCAATTCTACAACTGCTTGATCCCATCTCCTCATTTACACCTCTTTCCCCATCCTCACTAGTATTCAGCTGTTTTCACCTCCTAGTATGATTGCACCTCTATGGATAACTTGATAGAGCAGGTTTTTCTCCAAGCACACTACAGATCCTATTCTCTGCTAACCTTGATTGACTGCAAGTTGCTGGCTGCCCATGTTCCATAGAAATGGCAATTTTAGCTTATGGCATAACAAAGCAACCAGCTAACTGAAACCTCTGTGCTTTCTCTGTAACTGCATTAGTACACTGAAATGCTCTTCTCTGCACACCAGCGATCATTATTCCAGTGAAAGCAAACCATGGCCTCCTCAGAATAGATAAGGACCTTTATAAAGAGACTGAGTTTTTAATATTTATTTTGCACCCGTGCATACACATGCAAATGTGGCTCACACATTATTTTTAATGAAAACTCTAGGGCAAGGCAGTCTTTAAACTTAAAGCAAAAGCACTGCTCTGCAGTTCCTTGACTGACTACTGTCAACCCAATTAATGCTCTGATAATGACAGCTATGCCAGCTGAATGCCACTGCCAGAGGGCAATTTCTAGTTTACTTTTGCAAAGTATTTATCTAGAGATAATTACATATTAGCCTGATGTTTTACTTGCAGTTGCAATACAAACTGGCCTGACATTGAACCTTATATGACAACTGTTTTCAATTGTACTATGGGCATTCAACATGACCGTAAAAAAATTCCCACATTGAGAATGAAGAAACTTCCATTCTCATTGCAACTATCACGTAGCTTTTAATTTTAAAAGTACGTCCTAGTTTTTACGGTGGAATTAAATATTCTTAGCAATATGAATTAAAAATTCTTACAAATATATCTGTGAAACAGAAGTTAGTATCTACTCCCTATGGATCACAGTTGTTAAAGCTAAAAGGAAAATTTCAGATTAATTTTTACCATTGTACATGACAAATAGAGTACATAATGATTTGGAAAATTATAGGAGTTAGAATAAAAGTTCAATTTCAGTTGCTACTAAAGAGAGAAGAATGTCTTCTAGAAATCTGGCCAGAGATTTCACGTGAGAACAAGCACAGACCCAGCTGAGTAGTTTTGACTGGCCCTTGGATGATGCAGGAAATCATGGTGTCTCTGCTGTGTACCTCCCTGTGCTTCTTCCTGCTCCTTCAGTTCTGCTTGTCACATGCAATCCAGTTCAGTCCTCTGAGTTAGCATATAATGGAATATGCAGACATACTTCCACAGGAGGTTATTTATTACAGTTAGAACTGATGTCTTCCTGGCCCAGACATGGGATCTGACTCTACGTGACAAAACCCCCATCTGCCTCTGAAGTTCAGACAAACCCTGATATTTTCCACTTTTCCAGACAGGCTCCGCAGCTAACGTTGCAAGGTTTTTCTCTTCTGGTCAAGAAGATTTCCTAGGGAACATACTCTTTATTTTTAGATATGCTGGAGCTTCCTGGGGCATTTTGGCTCGTGATACTGTCAGGTATAGATTTCTCATAACTTCCATTAAGAAATGTTTTCTGATTGTATGGTTACCTTGAGGCTATTACTAATTCAATCTAATTTAAGGTAACATGCAAACAGAACATTTCTTCACAAAATAGAAAATAAAACTCTCAGTCACAAACATTTATGAAAGACATTGTGTAAGTATAATAAAATATATTTTTCTCTATGATTTCTTCACCTAGTGACAGAAAGGCTTCTCTATCTCCTTCTCTGCCTTTCCTGATACCTAGCTGTCAAGGTCATGACTTCCCACATTCTTTACACCTTAGGTAGCACTCATTAGAAAGAGACATTTATTGAAAGCATGGTAGTTTTTATAACCAGTGTCTCCTTTGGAGTTCCAGGGGATATCCAGGTCGATGCAGCCTATCTCTTTTTTTTTTTTTTTTTTTTTTTATCTAGGAGAAAGTCTCCCCATTGTTCCTAAAATAATGTGAAGGTTTTTCCTTCTTTGGTGAGTCAAAAATCTCTGATAGACAATGTGTCACACTTCTTGTCCCAGGAAGAGAAACACTTCCTTAGGTCATTACACGCGCAGGTTTCACTGAATGTTTTTTGCTGCTGGTTCTTTTATATATGTTTATACCCCATGGAAATAAGTATGATAGAAACATCTGCCCTGGCTTGTTGCTTACTGTTGGTTGAAACCAAACATTAACTAGCCATTTGTGAATGACAACAGGTTGAAACAATGAATCCACAAAGTCTTCCTTCAAGCTGTGCATCCCACTTCAAAAAACTTCCAAATGCACCTACAAATAGGGCTGGGAGTGCCTGGGATGGGTGTCTGACAACAAGCTTCTCTTAGAGTATTATACATCTGTAAATTTCTAGTTTACCAGTTAAAACAATCTGTGACATACTTCTCCCTGTATAAGGGTCTGTTCTACCTATGTTGTTCAGGTGTGCATGTAACGTATTCTTTGAATCTCTTCTTATAAATATTATTCCTTTACTTCTTTGAAATTATTTACAAAGACCTCTTTAAAATGAGGATATATTTCAAGAATCTCACTGACATTTTAGAAAACAAATTTGCATATCAGTGGTTTCTGCTGGAAATGTGATATGTGTATATCATTATGGTGATGGTAGGTAAGTATGTATTGGAAAAACACCAGGGATTTAAAAGCAACATGTCAAATGTCTTCTACTTGTTCCTCTTTACTAACAGATATTCAAGAGTTTTATGAAGTGACACTGATAAATTCCCAGAAAAGCTATGAGCAAAAAATAGAAGAAGCAAATCAAGTTGCAGAGAAATGGGAGAAGACAACATCTGCTACAGACAATGAAAATCTGCAGAAAAACCAAGAGGTAATTTAACAGATTAAGAATGAAAATATAGTGAGCTGTCTCAAGATTTGAGAAAAGCTATGCAATGATCTATAAGTTTGAAAGCATAGACTTAATTAAGGCATTAGCTTAGGGTATGGAATATGTATTGTGTTATCCTTCTGACCTTGAATATGTCACTAACTTCTTCATCCCTTCAGTTGCCATCTGTCAAAGGGAAAGTAAAAAGCTTTCTTTTTCTCATCCTTGATGTACTTTACATGATACTTGGTGACTGTGATTACCCCCAAAGAGAATATATCTCCTCTAATTGCTAATAACCACTGAGGTTATTAATACCCCAGTTGTTGTATCCTGAGCAAAAAAATTAATAAAATACTTCATATTTCGGGGACTGACATTGGGTTGAATATTTACATATCCCAAGTGCCCTGAGATATCAGCCAAAATAGTCTCTGTATGAGGAAGACATATACATAAGAAAATTATACACCTTTGGTTTTCTTCTGCAGTCAGTGGGAGGATTCAAAACCTTTTCTTGTCACCTCTGGCTCTAATCTGCTCCTGGCAACCTCCAGATTATTATTAACTAAATTAGCCATCTAAACTAATTGACTCTCACCACATTTGTACTTCAAAGACAAAACCAAAACTCACAGAACCAAGCAATGAAATGCTATGTTCTTAAACAGAGAGACAGAAACAGAGTGGGCATGGACAGCAAACTGCAAATCCCCAGACCAAAATCAAAGATAAGGGGAATGTCTAAAATTTTCCATTGTTCTTATGGTTCAAAAGGAATTTCAAGCTTTAAAAGGTGTTCCAAAACACTCTCCATAGGCATGACTGTTTTTAAGAGATTTCCTCTTTTTAAATGTAAAACCAAATTGTAGTTCTAGAGGACATTTCATATGTGATTCTTTAAAAAGATAAATCAGAAATGCAGGCAGCTAGAACAAAATTCTCTGAAGAAATGAAAAAAAAAAATTATTGTAAAAGTTAATTAGCAAAAGAAGCTTGCAGAATTAATGGGAACAAGCACTCTGATTTTGAGTGAAATCAGAACAAATGAGTCTTAACATTAATGTAGGGTATATCCCATGAATGATTTAACATTTGAGTCCCAGCTCGAAAGCACAGCTAGCTAATATCTGTCTCTCTTTTTTTCTTTTTTTTTTTGACAAAGCTATATTATGCTTTAAAATGGTGAAGGAGCATTCCCTCATGTTATCTCTTGAAGCACCTGAGAGAGCTATGGTATAACAGACTCTCTTTTCATTCTGGCCTCATCAAAGTATCTGATCCTCAACATCATCTTCCTTAACCTCATTGCTGCCTAAGAGGTGTGCTGCTGGTCTTGTTCAGGGAAACTTAAACTCCAAATTCTATTCTGAAAATAATAGAATATATAGGGTTAACTCCAAACTGTGCTCATTTTATGAAAATGACGTTCTTAATTAAAGCAAAGCAATAAAACTGACATAACTATTTCAAGCCAGGGTGCTGGCAGGCAGAGTCCAGTGTACCCTCATTTTCAAATTTACTAATTTCATCAGTGTAATAGGAGCACAGAGCATTTAGTCTCTTAAAAATCATATCAGTATATAATTTAAGGGTTCAACTGAAGGTGAAACAGTCTGGAAGTGTAGGCTTTTGTTTTCCTTTTTTCCTTTCAACAGCTCAACATACTATCAGCATATGCGCTGCTGGGTAAAACACTGGCTGGATGGCCAGGCCCAAAGACTGGTGGTGAGCGGAGCAAAATCCGACTGGTGACCAGTCACAGGTGTTCCCCAGGGATCATTATTTTGTTTAATATCTTTATAAATAATTTGCATGAGGATATAGAATGCACCCTCATTAAGTTTGCAGATGACACCAAGTTGGGCAGGAGTTTCATCTGCTTGAGGGTAGAAAGGCTCTACAGAAGGACCTGGGTAGTCTGGAACAGTGGGCCGAGGCCAACAGTATGAGGTTTAACAAGACCAAGTGCCATGTCCTGCACTTGGGGCACAACAGTCCCATGCAATGTTACAGGCTTTGGGAAGAGTGGCCAGAAAGCTGCCCAGGGAAAAAAGACCTTGGGGTGCTGGTCAACACCTAGCTGAACATGAGCCAGCAGTGAGCCCAGGTGGCCAAAAAATCCAGCAGCTTCCTGAAATATCAGAAATAGTGTGACCAGCAGCACTAAGGCAGTGATTGTCCCCTGAAATCAGCAGTAGTGAGGACACACCTTAAGTACTGTGTTTAGTTTTAGGCTCCTCATTACAAAAAAGACATTGAGTTGCTGCAGCTGGTCCAAAGAAGGACAGCTAAGCTGGTGAAGGGTCTAGAGAACAAGTCTTATGAGGAGCAGCTGAGGCAACTGAGGCTATTTAGTCTGAAGAAAAGGAGACTAAGAGACCTTATTGCTCTTTACAACTACCTGAAAGAAGATCGTAGTGAGGTAGGTGCTGGTCTATTGTCTCAAGTAACATGGGATAGGAAAAGAGGAAATGGCCTTAAGTTGCACCAGGGGAGGTTTAGTTTGGACATTAGGAAAAATTTTTTCATTGAAAGGGCTGTCAAGCCCTGGAACAGGCTGCCCAGGGAAGTAGTTATATCCCCATCAATGGCCTTGTTTAAAAGTCATCTAGATATGGTGATCAGGGACATGGTTTAGCAGTGGACATGCAGAGTAGGGTTAATGTTTGGACTTGATGATGCTGAAGGACTTTTCCGACCTAAATGATTCTATTGTTCTATTTCTGAGTCAAAACTGATTAGCATGTGTTGAATGTACCAGCTGCTGTACAATTCCAATACAGTACTTTGCTTTTTATGAGAAATTGTCTTATGAAAATGTAAATGGATAATCTAATACATCACAAATTCTTATTCATGGTCTATACCTTACGGAAACTGATGGCTTTGTACTTTCCTTTTCCATTACATATCCCAAATAAGATAAAACCTCTCCCCTTTCATGCAGTGTTCCTCTGCAATAAAAGCCCAAGTATGATCATTCAGTCCAGAGGCCATCTGCTTTCATGTCCTGAAACCTTCCTTGTCTATATGTTAATTTTCTATATAAATTGCTGCAGTTTCTTTGCCTTCCCTTCCCTCCTTCCCCCCCCCCGTATTTTTGTTCCACTCTTACCTGTTGATAAAATGAAAGCTGCTTTTACTGTCCAGGTCAGGTATCCTGCGACCCCTCCTCTGTATGGAGGTATTTGCTTTTTGGAAAGTGTAGACTTTTAGATAACAGAAAAGATTTCAGACTGTTGCTTGCAATACTGTACAGAGTTGCCATACAGGGATGGTTGCCCTCTAAACTCCCTCACCTGGCACTCGTGATCACCACAATTGTTTGTAACAGATCTTAGAGTGTACTGGGACTGGATCTTCAGCAATTAAGAGAGATGAAAGGGTCACACCCCATCCTATAATCTTCCATCATTCTCAGAATAGAGACTCAGAGACTGCAATTTTGAATGGCCTTTGAAAATCAAGTAAAAAATCAGGGGAATATATTAGCTCACCACATGTTCCAGAACCAGTTGGACCCAAATTTTAACCTGAATGACCAACCATAGCACCCCATGGCTACAAACAACAGAATTAACAGAACATATGCTGGGATTCAATGATAATTGCGGGTTGTTCTGTTTGTTGTTTTTTTTTTCTCCCCAGTTTTTTTATTTTTATTCTTCTGTGCTGTTCTCTTGGTCCTCATGAAACTGATAAATGTTTTGATATGGTCCATGCTTTTAAACACCACATCCTTTTTTTTTTTTCTCCACATGTTAACAGTTTTGTTGGTAATTAGAATGATATGTGATATTAATGTTTCCAGGTGCAAAAAGTGGTATTACCTATCATCATAATATTATTGCATTTCACCCTGTACAGAAACTAAATATATGTGGCAATATATCTGGCAGAGCTGTAAATAACATAGCCTAAAATAATTTCAGTGTGTGGGCGTTAGTGAATAAGAAAGAAAGAAGGACATATATGGATGCATTTTTGTGTGAATCTATCCCTGTTGTTTTTCTTCCTGTAAATTCAACTTGGCAAAATCAACTTAAACTAGTGGATAGTTTTAGAATCAAGGAAAATGTTTGAGGCAAGTTCACTATTCACTAAAAATGTTTACTGGGCTCTGCTTGTGGATGCTTTTTTATTTGGTTCATCTATCCATACAGCAAGCAGTGGATGTGATATATCAGGTCATTAATGAAGAAGTCAGACATATTAATCAAGATATAGGAACTCCAGAATATAGTTCTGAAAAAAATTG
This sequence comes from Chloroceryle amazona, assembly GCA_027560015.1. Taxonomy (NCBI): domain Eukaryota; kingdom Metazoa; phylum Chordata; class Aves; order Coraciiformes; family Cerylidae; genus Chloroceryle; species Chloroceryle amazona. The sequence continues at coordinate 17,317 of JANHFX010023682.1, read as the reverse complement.
TGTTGTCCATTCTGTTCCCTTAGGGCACATCAACTGTATTTGAATGGTTCCTGGCATATGTTTGCCTAATCTATTCTTTAAAACCTCCCATGGTAGAGAGTCAACAACTTCTTCAGGTAACTTATTGCCTCACTGATAGAAAGTCTTCCCAGAAGATAAACTGGAGCTTCTCCAATTGCAATTAGAACCCATTAGGTTTTGTTCAATTCTCAGTAGAAATCGAGAATGGTTTCTTAATCCCTGTTCCATAAAGCACATAAACATTTGTTTAACTAATCATATATAATAACAGCAGCTTTCAGCTTCTCTGTCTTTTTTTCTCTCACTCTTTTGAAATAACCTTTTGTGACCTGCTCTTCCTGATCAGTGTTGTCATTTTAGGTAGTATGCCCATGTAACAATAATTGCTGGGTTCTAATGAAAAATATGGTCATTTGGGAAAGAAAATAGTTAGTGGCTTAGACTGTTCCCAAAGGAGCTGTACTTGGAGGTATGACATATTTTAGTTTCTGAAACAAAAAGACTCATGGCACTGTGGAAGCTAATTAGTCTTGACAGCACAGGCACTTTATATCTTTATAAATATCTCTATATGTACATAAAAAAAAAAAATCTGATAACTACTCTGCAAGATTTGTTTATTAATGGAAATATTAATTCAGGATTTGGGATCTGCAGGTTTCAGTTCCTTGCTGTTCTGCATACTTCCTGAAGGACTGTATGTGAGGTTTGAGAGGAGGACTAAAGAACTGGGTCACAGAAGGGACCTAGGAAATAATAGTGTCTGACTTAGCTCATCATGTCCAGATACCATTTAAGGACCATATATTATGGTGCAGTGTATAAGAAATTGATGACCAGGATTAAGGTGCACAAAAAACAGAGCACTCATAAAATAAATTCCAAATATGGGGCAAAATGTCATTCCCTTGAAATTTGACTCATTAAAACATTGGTACCTTGTCCCAATTATTGTTCAGAATTGTGATATATTTTCTTGAAATAAGACCATAGCTAGACTTCTCTTGCAACGTGCATGAAGGCACTGCTGATACTATTGATACTATTTTCTTCATGAAGCTATTTGGTTAGGGCATTTTCCAAGGATGTGGAAATCCATATTCAACTCCCTCCTTGACCAGAGAGGAGCTAATAGTGCTTCTCCTCACCCATGAGGGTGCCCTATACAGTATGTCGGCAGGCATTATTTTGCTTTTTTCTTGGACAGTTGGCAATTTATATGGAAAAACTAAATATTTATGGGGGCAGAGTGATAACACATGACTCTATAGCCTGGAGTTTGAAATTATTACTGCTCTGAGTATTGAAGTATAGCATACTTTGTCTTCTTTAGCATACCCATGGGTGAAATCCTCTGTCCCTAACATCAGTGTAGAAAAGTCATGGATGCACAGCCCTTCTCCCTGTTTTCTTTCAACTCTTCTCCACCTCCCCACTGTCACCACCACATATATTCAAATCTGGAAGTGGGAAAATATAACAGAAAACATTAAGAACCCCACTCCAAATGCCTAGTATGTAAGGCACTGCCACAGGTGCCATACATTCACTCCTCTCAAACTGAATTTAGGAGATACAGGATGATGCATTCAGTGGGAGGGTTGACAGATAGGGGAGGAAGCGTTTTTGGAGATCACCTAACTGAGCAGACTGTGAAGGTATGCCAGGAACATGTAGTTTGCAGATGCTGACAGTGCTTAGACATTGAGTTGATTGATATGGTCCAGAGAAGCTCATTCTGAGAACAAACAAATACATAGCTACCTTGAGACCGTGCCTGTGGAGAGCTGCCACTACAAAGATAATGTGCTTCTGGAGTTTCTGAGGATCTCCTCTACTTTTAAGCTGAGTCCTTTCAAGTTGCAGCAATAATGCATTGACTTAAACCAAGAAACAATTATCTTGCTTGTGTACCAGGGTGCCTGGCTTCCAGCAGGGGCCAGGAGCAGTTGCTTAGGGAAGAGTAATAAAAGGGCAAGCTTATAGTATGGGTGCTTTAGCTGTTTTGCAAGTCTAATCTTAACTTGTTTGGACTAGAAGCAGAGAAAGTGCTGCTGCTGGGAAATTCAGCATTACCTTATTTTATAAACATTCAGCATGGTATTCACCACAACTAGCATGCTGACAGGGGATGTGCCCAATCTGCTGCTGAAAATCATGAAGACAAGATTTGTTTGTAATTTACCCACTGCCAAATAACTTCATTACTTCTTTGGACTAAGCTTTATAAGACCAGCATTCACAGCTTGAAAGCATCTTCGTGAAATTAGGGATCTTAAATTGTCCCTGTTGGAGACAGAAGACTGATTTCTTTTCACCCCTAGGAAATGTGAGATAGGGATTCAGCTTGGAGAGTGCTCTCACCCTAGCCAGTTACAGATAAGGCTTGGGAAAAGTACTTTTCATTTCTGCTGTCAAAGCTTTGCCATTGTGCAGCTGAGTTAGCAGGTTACTGGAGTTTCAGAGTGGGTGTGCAGGTCAGAGCCCAGCTCCTCAGCTTAGAAAATGGTCACTTGCCTGGGGAAAAAATATTCTTCCCTCCCAGGACTTTCTGCATTGCATTAAACAATCACTAGACAAAGGATGTCTCTCACTTATATGTTGTGTACAGAGATACAATTAAAACCATAGAGATGCTCAGAAAATAGCATAATGGAGAACATAAAAGTACCTAGATGGAGGTATCCATCTAGTAAAACAAAAACTGAATTGCTCTTTAGCTATGACAATAGTAACCCTTCTTGAAGCTACAGGCTTGTGCTCAGCTCTAGACACTCATTAAAAGACATAAATTTGCCCTTGTTTTAACCTCTATTTTTTAGTTTGGTCTCCACTACTACTTATTTCTGGTCAGCAGTGTTTTGACCTTTATTCAGATGGAAAATTGAGGTGAAAGAAAAGAAAACTGCTGTTGCAATTGCCTAGAAATCTGGTAGATGAAGGTCTGCTTGTCCTGGTCTTGTAGTATGAAAAGATTATTTACTTATAGGGCATATGGTGGAGATACTTCTAGCATATTGAACAAGAATCATTTGCAATTACTGTGCAAGTTGGGTCATCATGTACTGATCTCACACGTGCAATTTACATTCAGCACAGTGTGATATCATTCCTTTGAGATGGTCCCCAAGGATTCCAGTTCTTCATTTAATTCCTGGTGTTCTATGTGTTTCTTATGTTCAGAGGCTGATTTGCAGTGTGCAAAATGAATCCTCCTATTTCTGCTTGCTTTGGGAATGTCTGCTATCCTTGTACCCAGCTATTATAAACATCATAATTACTTCTCTGTCCTTTAAGTGCTGGCTTGTTCAAAGTTCCTGTAGTAAACCGCTTATTTAAAAATCTGCCTGGAGCAATTTTCAAACCATTAATCTGTTTCACACTAACCACTTGTCTAAAAAACATGGAACTGCAAGACCCTCCTATCTGTATCTATAAAGATTCAGTCTCTTCTCTGGATTTTTGTTTGTTTTCTTTAACTGAATACAGCTTAATTTGTATGGCTTGGTTTACTCCCAGGAGCCAAATCTGATTCTATTTAAGTGATTATACTTAATATGCAAGAGTCATTAGGTATGATCATCCATAATGTTTCATTAGAAGGGCTCAAAACATTCAGTTTTATGTGTCTGTTTCTTCACTAGGTTTAGCTCCTACAGTACACATTGGTCTGATCAAATGCAGTTTGTATCTGTGGGTTGATTTTGTACCAGAGCCAACTCCCATGTAATTCTATTTGGCACTAAGTTGTCCTTCAAGAAGGCAGCAGACTTTTTAAGGGATATAAGTGACATCTTGGTTTGCATTTTGCTAGTTGTGTTCCTTTTTTATTTGTTTCATATCCAAGGATATGTAACAACCCTAACTAGATAATCATTTAACAACAATGCTAAAAGCTTGATTTTATGTTTTTCTTACAATAAATTTGCAATTTTGATTTCTATGCATTAAGAAAGTATGGTTTACTTGTAGAGATTATTTTATACACTTGCCTTCTCAGGTGGATTGACTAATGTTCAGAAATGGGTAACTCCAATGTCACTGTGTTATTAAAAATCTTATTTATGAATAGCTGCAGCTAAATGTCTTACCCATACTGGGTATCCATGCTGGATCTCTACTTATACATTTGTTATTTGTTCTGTAGCATGTCAAAAACTTGAGTGTCAGCGTGTCTGTTAAATGTCACTTTAGAGTTGCTTCTGAGTTTATTTTAATGTGGCCTGGCCAATGTTTCCATTTTAAACCAAAGAAGTTTTATATATGCATAACAGTGTCTTCCTCTGGACAGAAATGTGCCAGAGTGCAGTGTTCTGGCCTCCATATCCCAAATCCCTATGGCAGAGTTTTTTGGGCGAAGTTGTGATGCTGAAATTAGGACAACATGCATGTCATGTCACTCTCTAAACAGCCAATTTCTGTCCTGCTGAGAAGGCTTGGAAATGGACATTCTGCTTTTGTCATCTCTTGGTGTTTGTATAGAGTTAGACATGCTCTCATAAAAAGCCTTTTCCTTTGTTGCGTCTCACTTTTATTTTAACATCACCGTCATATTAGTGTCCCTTGCATAAGAGTTTAGAGGACTCACTGGTCTAATAGGCCCTTTCTGATAGGGAGCTTTCATTTAATTTAAGAATTGATTTAGTTTAATAGTTGTTTTCTACTGACATTGGTGGGAGGGGGAGCAGAACTGGGATCTCAGCATTAAACAAACTGAGCCAGATCATCAATGATGAAAGAGTCACATCCATCGCAGCAGGTTTATTTGTTTGTATCTTTTTTTTTTCCTACATTTATATAATATAGCTATCAAACAACCTCTAGGTAGTTTTCTGATCTGGGATTTGTTATTACATCTGCAAAGGATTGGGAGCAGGCCAAAACAACTGCTAGAGTCTAGAAACAATTTTCCCTACTGAAAATGTGCCTGAATATCAACCATCATACAGAATTAGCCAAACTTTTAAATAAGCATTGAGGTCAGACTATTGTGTAAATTCCACTTGTGTATCAAGGTCAAAAATGACATATCTAGTAGTTAAAGATACTATGAAAATATCACTTAACAAAAGGTTCTTGCAATATTAACTTTTTTCTAAAATAATTTTTCTATAACATGGTATGTTTTAACTTGTCCATACCAGAGTAATTTGAAAGAAATTACATATAACCGTCTTCTACCACAAGCTAGCTGTTCCTCCAAAGAGAGTGTGATATAATTCATTGTTTCTAATAAGATTCTGAGAAGTTATATTTTAACCACCTGCAAAAACAAATACATCAACTCTTTAAAACATTGTTCTTTGTCCTTTAAAACAGTAAGGGTTCTGTAAAATTGATATTCGGGGACAAATGTACTCTAGTTAAGTTTCACTCTCAAAAATATTTCAGAGCAATTTGTCTCACTTACATGTTTATTAACTCTGATCATTCACCAGTCTGAGCAACTAAGCAAGAAATTCACTGCCCTCTGTGTGCAAAAGACACAGGTCTCCGTAGAGAGGATTAAGGGTCCATCACACATTTCTGCAGTCTACCAATACTTTTGTATTAAAATGCTTCTTAAATAGTTCCCAATAATAAAGATATCACCTCAAGACTTCTGGATCAAATAAAGAACACCCTGGGAGAGATTTCTGGAAAGGTGAATATATCTTTGTTCAGTAAGATAAATATATATGAAAGAGAAAATATCTTTTTGTCTTTGGTAAGTTTTTTTATAAACTGGGACATGTACTTGAAGATTTTAACAAATAGTAAATACAATCCCAAACGTAAAACCTGGGGAATTAAAGGGAAGCTTCAAACTGAAAATTTAATTTCTAACTATGTTTTTTATGTGTGATGCAGTTCCATATAACATGACTAGAATGACAGGACTTCATGCATTTTCAGCTTGTACATTTTACAAATTTGACAGTGCTTAACTATCACTTATTCCATTTTAATCTGTAACAGTTTATGGTGAAAACTGTCCCTGGTTTACAGATGAGAAAATTTATTGACTATTTGCCTTTATAATATTAAGGTGGATCATTTGCCTAGACCTTTGTATACTGTGAAGGAATGAATTTCACTTCTAACCATTCTTCTCCTTCTTGAAAAGATTCTTTAGGAACATGTTTCTTTTTTTCCCATGTAATCTTGATCCATTTACCCATCCAAATGGCCTTGTATAGGGATCATTTTCTCTAATATTTTCCACACTGCTGGAAGCCGTTGTTGACTTCCACCATTCCACCATATCAACACCACTCTATTTTGTCTAACTTTTAAGGCCTCTCACAACCTGTCTTCTCTCTACATATCTACTCTTGTACTTGTTTAGTGATTGATCTCTATGTCTGCTTCTTCAGCTCTTTATGATATCCTGGTCTTGCCACCTCCAGTCCACAGGAGCTCTTCAAAAAGATCTCTGAGACTATCTCATTTAATCTTTAAAATTCTCTTATTTCCCAAAAGGCTGCAGCCACAGCCACCATTCCTGATATGACATGCTCCTGTTGATCACTACTGTCCCACTGTTTGCTGATGTTTCTCCAATTTTTGTTTTCTTGAATAAAAATGGACAGTTTGATGTAGCAGAACCCTCATGTAGTAGCAAAAATGAGATGTAATCTGTGGCTGGATACCTGCAGCCTCCTGTCTCCAAGGTGCCTATTCCCACCCAAACAAAAAAAAAAACCCTAATTTTCCAGGTGAGTTCTGAAAATAAATTTTAATACATCTTTATCTCATGTATAAAAAACATCAGATTTGCTGAATTTCACACTTTCATCAGCCTGCACAATGCCTATGGGGAAAAATGGTTGAACCTACTCCTGGTTCTCTGTCCCTGTGAAAGATTTCAGCACTCTAGATGCTTCCTGGTTGATATGTGTGGTTGCTTCTGCTTTTCTGTTATGAGGTCAGCCTTGTTACTACATAGTTATAACTCAAAGTTGTGTTCAGTTCATTGTTGCAGCTGCATAAAATTTCTTTGCTGAATGGACAAACCAAAGTGATGAAGGTTTCCCAGGTCCTCCAGTTCTTTGCAGAAGTACAGGAGAGCCTACCTGGTTTTCTGAAATGGTGTGCCCTGTCACTGTACATTTTTTTAGCTCAGCACTTTCAGATATTCAAGATGTCTCTCTCTTAAAAGAGACAAAAGAGATGCTGTACAAGCTGGGGAAAAAAAAAAAAAAAGATTAAATTAGGAGTAACAGATGTAGTACACCCGAAGTCCACTTTCGTAGAAGGAGGCTTTTGAAACTCTGGTGGAACAGCGATCATAACTTTTAGTTTGTTAATTACAATGAGAATGACTGAAATGATCTGCCTTGAGATTTCAGGTCATTAAGTCAGACTGTTGTCTTCTCTCACACATTTGTTGATGTTTTGGTAGTTTGTAGAAAATCAGAGGTAACAGGACAACTTTCTCTCTTCCTAAGGAGTAGGAAGATTCATGACAGACATATGCCTCCATTTATGCAATCTGTAATAATTTTTGAGATATTGTATACTTTTTTTGTCAGTAAATGTTCCAGGGGTACCCAATGGTTATCTTTGCTAGTTCAGCAGCAAGGCTGTAACTTTCTGTAGTCAGCATTCTGCAATCATGAGTGTATTTCTTAATGCTGTTTCTTAATTCAGTATCACTTTATTTCTTAGATGGCTTCCTTGTTTTTGTTTCCACCTAGGGAATATGCCTGGCACACACAGAGTATCTTTGCACTCTGAGTGGACACTTCTGTTACTTTTGATGTTTAGAATGATCATATATTGTTCCTTGCATGCAGTTTGTGATGATCTCCTTACCCTTGGACAAGGACCAAAAGCCTCCTTATATTGATACTCTATTCTATGGGCAGCTATCACAGAGATGGGAGGACTGATCTAATGTCCTTGCTCAACAAGGGCTGCAGCTTTCTGCTTAAATTGTAGTGAACTTGGAAAACCAAGAGACTGTTCCCAGCTTCACAGCATTTTGTTGAAGCCTCGCCAAAAGACAACTAAGGCTCGGATTGTCTTTTTGAATCATAACCAAGGTCTTGGTCACAAATATACGGTAGAAGATTCCTAGTTAACTGTAGCCAAGAAAACAGGCATCGTGGTTTCCAAACTGTGACATGACATCACTGGTTGCAGATATTTGTCTTGGTAGTAGAAACTACATTTTTGCCAGTAACCTTGAAAAGTGCAATGTTAGAATTGGCCGTCGCTTTTAGGGGCATCTTTTGTGAACCCTGTTTTACTAAGTACTGCACAAACAAGTATTAGGACTATGATCTTGCTTAACTTCACCTTTGATTATGAGCTAGTGAAGTGTGAAGCTGACCTCATATTAATAATGCAATAGGTTGTAAAGAATGGGCTACATATAAAGAATGGGCTACATATAAAGAATAGCTCACAGAGCTGTGTGCTCCTGACATTAACAAACATCAATGTTTTTATGAGGCTTCTGAATACAAACAGAATTGGAATTTGAGCCCCTGATAATGAGAAGTGAGGCTGTAGAGTAATTAGTATGTAAAGGTGATTCGGGATGTTTCAAGAAAATATTCAACATCAGTGAAAATATTTTCAAATAAGTTTTTCACCTAGCATTCCTCCAAGCTTATATGTAAGTTTCTACCAGAATCAACCACCTTGATGTTAGATACATCCTAAGAAAAAAAAGAAAGTCTTATCTAAGATGCCTAGACACATTTTACATGCATAAAGTAGCAGACAACTTTAGCATGAGGTCTTGAAGAGTCAGAGAGTTTTCATGAGACTGAATTTATTGCCTCATTCAGGCTCCCCTTCTGATAGTGTCATCTAGACCTTGCTGTCAGTGAGCTGTGACAAGGGCACTGTTTCACAAGAAATATCAGCTTCAGATGGCAGCTCTGGAGTATTCCTGGTCCCTGTAGGAACCCAAGGGGGATAGGTATGAACCATAGAGGCTACATAAGGCAGTATGCATCACTAGGAGAATTCCATCTTACCACCCTTGGCATCACCTGGTACATGAGGCATTTTCTCAGATGCAGCTGACAGTGATGTTTAATTAATGCAGACCTTACACTTCTGTTTGTCTCCAACCACATGCTCTCAGAAGCTGAAGTACCTGTAGAGTCTATAATTTTTTAACAAGCTTGGTCAGTGACCAGTGTCAATAGTTCTTAGAGGCCTTATATGAAAGCACAGGTTTCTGCCATCTCTTCATTCAGCAGTGTCAGATTCTTTTCTGTCATTTAGCTCATGGCAGTTGTCACAAAGGAAATTGACTGGCAGCTCCATGGAGCCTCAACCTTCCGCAAAATATTTAGGGAATGTTTGTTTTCCCTTTCACTTTACATCATCATCTGTTTACCAACATTTAGGGAGTGTGATGAGGTATTCTACTGTTTAATGGCCTGAGTCATTCAACTTAATTTACCTTTTGAGTGCTTTTCCTTTTCCATACACTTGTGTGAAACATTTGGTAATGCTCTGTAGGAGGGAAACTTAATCAAGAGACATGGCACTATGTTTTGCTGAAGGTTTTGTTGTGCTGACATGCAAAAATACTGCAGCTAGAGTATATATGGCTGTGTAGCTCAGTAGCCATGACTTACCAAGGCAGCCTGCCACTGTAATGAGAGCTACTGCTTACTTCCCCTCCCTATGGCTCTGACTGAAACAAATATTCTATCCCAAGGTTTAGGATGTGTCCAGCAAAGCTATCTCAAGAAGTAAAATTCATTACAATGTTCTCCAGGGATTTGATGTTGTTGTTGTTGGGTGCTGCCGTTGTTGTTGTTGTTGTTG
>JANHFX010023681.1:44596-81567 GCA_027560015.1 Chloroceryle amazona | reverse complement strand
TAGAATCATAGAATTGTCAGGGTTGGAAGGGACCTTAAAGATCATCTAGTTCCAACCCCCCTGACAATGGCAGGGACACATCCCACTGGATCAGGTTGCTCAGAGCCCCATCCAGCCTGGTCTTAAAAATCTCCAGGGATGGGGCTTCCATCACCTCTCTGGGGAACCTGTTCCACTGTCTCACCATCCTCATGGTGAAGAACTTCTTCCTAACGTCTGACCTGAATAGACCTCTCTAGTTTTAATCTATTCCCTCTAGTCCTGTCACTGCCTGACAGCCTAAAAAGTCCCTCCCCAGCTTTCTTGTAGGCCCCTTCACCCTGTGCCCAGGTGAAAAAACACTGTTATTGAGGAAGAAAGAACATCACCAGCTTCCCATCTGAGCAGTCAGCTGCAGTGCCTATTCCCTGTGATTCCATTAGCATCAGTTAAATTGCTCTTCTGTCAGAGTATTTTACACTGATCTGCTTCTCCATGCTATTCTATGCACTGGCTGTAATAGGAATGCATCGGTTTATATCTCCTGTATTTCCATATATTATTTCCTTAATATTTTATTGGGATTCTTTTTAGAAAGCTTACTCATTTGTACTTCAGGGCTTTGAACATACATGATACTGCAAATGGTATTTGGGTAATTTGAATATTTGGGTATTTGAAGCATGCAAAATGCTTTAATACACTTTAATACAAAGGTAAAATTTAGTTTCAGTAGGAACTAGACAGGAAAGAAGAAGTGTTTGGAATTCATAGGATGGTCATAGTCTAGCAATAAAACACCTAAGCAGCAGACAGGAACACAGATTAGGCTTTTTCATGGGTGAATATGGCCTAAAACCAAAGTCAGTTAGTCGTAATAGCATATAGACATCTTCCAGATATCGTTACAAGGCAGAACAGTCTATAAACACTCTTCAAAAACATCAATCTTTTGCCTTCAGAACTGCTTATTAACTGAGCTGAGAAATACATCAAATATGCTAATAATGTAGTAACCAGCAGCTAAGGAAAAAAATAAAACACCAAATGTTCATTTACATTAGGATCACAGCGACAACAGCATACTGATAATTTAACCCTCTCTGCTCTGGATAACAACCTCAATGTGACATTAATCACAGACTGTATAGAGAATACTGTAATAGAATGACCTCATTGTCAGTTTTAAACAATTAATGATATTGAGATAATTCAAAAGGACAAGTGGAAGCCTGTTTGCTTCATCAAAGACTACTTAATAATCAGTTTTATGCACTGAGATAATGAGACATGTTAGCCCCAGAGTTAAGGGGACGGTCAATGAAATATCTCAAACCCTCTTAAAATTTAAGGTCAGAGAGAACACATGACTTTCCTTGCTTACAAGGAGGAATGTCACATCGAAGCAAATAATTAAAAAACAAAAACAAAACAAGAGAAGAGAAGGCAATAATTTCCATGCATGTAAATAAAGGAGATGAAATTAGACTTTCTTCAATCTGCACTTGACATTTTGGAAAAGGTTGGTGGTCATTCATGTACAAATCCTGGGGTACCTTGATTTGTACCATGTTTGGCAGCACCTACTATAAACTGCTCTGTTCTATATACTCTTTCATTCACCTTGTGAGTTATGCATGTGTAATTTCAGAATCTTTGTTATCATCAGGAACAGCTGCTCATTATAACAAGATTATTGTTTTGAGATATACACTGCATTTGAGTTGAAGAAATAGGTTAACCCTATCTGTACATGAAGGCATACAAATACATAGATAGCTCTATGAAGAGGCTGTGCATGAAGTATTTCTGCAGAAATACAGAAATACTGGGGCTCTATGTCCCCGGAACTTTATAACTTTTTGATTTATTTTCTAGCCAGGATCATGCCCTATAACCATCAGCCTTCCTTTCACAAACTTCCTGTTTTTCTTTTCTGCATAAGAAAATGTGAACACCTCACTACCAATATACATGTACCTGTTAGTGCCAGGTGGATAATAAGAGAGGGACATGTGCAGATTTGAAATCACTGTAGCCTCAAGCTTTCATAGGATTATTTTAAAAGAATCAATTATTTATATAGAAACAGCATTACTAAAGCATCAAAATGTCAGACATTTCTGAACAGAAAACTGTTCTTTCCATCTATTAATATATTTTTGCATGTATTTTTAATTACAATTTAAAGCAATTTACAAGAAACTATATATGATATGCAGTATTCAGTGCTCTGCAAACAGTATGGGCAAGGTGTTTGCTATTTTCACATTTTTTTTATTTGTATTGTAGGCATTTATCCACACTTATTACTTGATATCAGTGGGGTTTACTTTACTGGTATAGATGTAGTAGTCAGTATATCCAAAACCAAGCCCATAGCCCACAGTCCTCAGGGGTACCCAACTAAATAGACTTAGAGTAGACCAAATTAAACTGTAGGGATAATTTTCTTTTTAAAATGAAACCATACAGCACATAATATATATCTGGTTTGAAGTTTGGGTGTAATATATTGAAGTCTTTTTAAAAGCTGCAGTCCAACATAATATTGGTGCTTAAATCCCTTTAGTGCTAAGACAGGTGATTATATCCCTTGCTAAAGATGAAAAAGATGATTTTATCTACTTAAATGCCTTAATGTAATGATGGATATTTTACAAAACATCATTAGGTAACACTGAAATCTTCCTGACAATTCTGGGAAAAGCATGAATGTAATTACCACTGTTTTGGAGAAAAATGCAGAGGGACAGACATTCTCCAAGCTTACATAATGCATCAGCAACAGAGCAAGGTCCTGATTCAGCTCATCTCATCTCAGCTCTTGTAAGGTGTTATGGGGCTAGCCATGGACTCAGTCTTTACACTCAGGTTCATTATAGCAGGCCAATGCAATAAATAAATGGGCTTCCTCAGAAGGTTAATGAGAAAGAAGCATTTCCAAAGAAAACCACTAGATTCTGAAGAGGAGTGAGGCTGAACGTGAGACTGGAGATGAAGAAAGTGAGACTCCCAAATTATTGACATACTGCAGTGTGAAACTGTCTCCTCCAAGGTATTTGGAGCTGACTTGAATTTTGAACCTGCCCCACTGCTCTAAATTATGACAGATCATTATGGAGTCCATATCTGCCTTCCCCTCACGCATTCACCAACCAAGCAAGATGCTACAATGTGGCAGAGCTCCAGAACATTGACATCTTTTTTTTGGCAAATAATTAGTTTCAAAGTATTTTCTCAAATACATGTAGGATCTAGTCAATGAAAATATGAGTTTGCCACTTATTCAAACCATCTGTCTTTATTTTTTAAATTATAATTGTGCAATATGGCCATTTTCTAACTTTATTATTTCATTTTTTATGAAGATTATGTTTAGGCAGGTTAAAATTTTATCTATAATTAAAATATATATACATGGTTTGGTTAAAGGTATTCTATCGAAGCTAACATAAAAAACCTGTTTTTCTAACAAAGGAAAAAACTCACTGCAGTGCACAAATGACATTCCTTACAAACTGTAGTGCAGCAGTAAGTCAGATTTAAGATCCTGACTGTACCATGGCATTGAAAGAAGTTCATTAAAATGTGTTAGAATGGAAAGATCTTCACATTCAATAACTGATTGATATTAAAATCCCCTTAAAATATAACATTGGGACTATGAAAGGTGTTGATACACTTAGTAAGTGGCAGAGGTCATATCTACTATATTCTGCTTATTAAAATATATATTTTATAGTAAATGTTATTAATTTACTGTTTTTTAAGGAAAATGTATTTTTCAAAAAGAATAAAATGACAAGCCCTTTGACCGCCAGCAGAAAAGCATCTTGCATGACAAATCACTTATCATTCATCTGATCTTTGCTTCCTGAATGCGAGACTAACTGACTTTTGAATGCAAGCTGGTGATTTCTGAATGCAAGGCTAAGTGTTCAGTTTATGGTACAGCTGGGCCATTCTCACCATGCTGCAAAAAAAATCAGTTTAAAGACTTCTTTTCAGACATCAAAAAATGAAAATGAAATAATTATTTTTCTTCTCTAAGCTAAGACAAAATGGCAAGCATACTCTTTGAAGGTTTTTACTGAATATGTTACTATTATTTTTTCATCAATAAAATATTAAGTATTTAGCAATAAATTGAAAAATTTAGCATTTCTTTTTGCAAAGGTCCACCTTGTGCTTTCTGGACAACAATGAGTAAGTTGCAATGCTAAGTAGGTCAAAAATCTCAGCAAGAACAGACAAATAGGAAAAGTACAGCAATAAGAGAATCGGTACAGACTTGTTTTAGTGTCTGTTTAAGGACAGAAGCTGTCAACAAGCTATGAAAAGTATGTTTTCTGTAAAAAACTGCTGATTCATAAAAAAATGTGTTTTTTTGAATAGCATATCAAATTCAACAGCATATTTTTTCTGCAATTATTGAATTATTTTGTCTTGATAAGGTCAGATGCAAAACATTTAATTCTAGACTTACCATTTAAACTTTTGCATTAGTAGTCAAGACAGATAAAAAATGACCTGGTTTTAACATAATGAAAATGAAACATTTACTCCATAAAAATGAAGGGCTGTAGAAAGGGCTTCTTTCAATTTCAGGAAAAACAATAGATACTTTAACTTTCTCAAATTGTTATGATTTTTAAAATTGCAGGAATTCTATTTTAAAGGTAGCTTATCACTTGAGGGGACTCACTGCATGATAAATGCACTAGACCATAAAGCCAAGATTCAGATGACCAAAGAAGAAAAACCCTACTGCTCAGCGTCACCACGCTCTGCAGATGCTTACAACACTGTATGATCATCTTTGGTCAGCTCATGACCTTCTTTGGCACCTGTGCTTGATTGGTGGGCATGCTGAGGTGTGCCTACAGTGACATGTCATGACGATTTGTAGGTTAGGGCTTGGGGCTGTCCTCCAGCAACCACTGAGAGCACCCAGCAAGGTAGGCTCACAGATGATACCAGAGAGCACCTGGCCAGTTGAGGAGGAGAGTTAGTGCATCTAACTAACTAACCTAGTTAAGATTTGCAGTAGTCTCTTCTGTAAACTTCAGGTGCTCTGTAAATAACTTTTTTTTCTTATCTTCATAGGCAGAATTGTGGTTTTATGTTCTTTATGAGCCAAGAAAGTAGTACTTTTAACACACATCAGAAGCCCTCAATATTATCTGCCAAGTTTGTTGAAGATGAAGTACTTTTTAAAACTAAGAATCCAGATTTGAGAAGCACAAGGGTAGAAATGTGAGGAATAACAGATCCATTTATACCCAGGAGTGCTGCTTGCTCCCCTGCTCACTCAGCAAGTGGCACGTACACACCTCTGCCTCTCAGGCCTCTCAGGGCACTTTGTCGAGGTGACCATAGGGAGCAAAGTTTTCTCTAAGTGCTACATAGAGAAAGCACAGGAAGGTCCTGGGATTGTTTTGTTTTGTTTTTTTTTACTTTGTTAGAATTTATGAGCCTTCTTGGTCCCTTCAGATAATGTCTATATTTTTTATCTTTCATTAATGTACAGTTTGTACCTTCAGGTGATAAAAAGCATCTTTCCTGTGAATGACAAACGAACATGCTGTTTTATCCATTTTTTTTTCCCTGCTGTAAAAGCCAGTGTGAAGTTTCAGGAAAAGAGAGAATCAGAGAGATTATTTTGCAGTTCTGTTTAGCAGAAAGCAATATGTGTTTGCATGCATATGTGGAATGAGTTGGTGGACATGAATTGTTAAGTTTCATACATGTATACAGATGCATGTACAAACACACTCACATGAGCCACTAATAACTAATCAAATCATCAAATAAACAGAAGGATGGAACAAAGCTTCAGAAACACAGACTTCAAATCCCCTGAGAGGCTTGGGATTTTCAGAAGTGTTCCCAAAGAGATGGGATTTTAAAGTTACTATGGGTCCTACAAAAGCACACAAAGGGAAAAAAAAGAAGTCATTTCCTCCATATGTGGGCATCACAGTCCTTTGTGAAGCCCTGTATGTAGGACTGTAGCCCTTCTCTGGCATGTATGGGAGAAATGAGTGCTCTAGCCTACAGCCAGGGTGTAGTAGGGGATCAGGCGCTTGAAAGCATTGTATTGTGCATGGCACGTATTCTACATGGCAGATTGTCATGCAAGTAAATGCTGACAGATTCACTTTATACTCGCTCCCAGTTTCTTCATTTCCCTCTAGAGTCTGAGCCAGATGTGCTGGCAGTGCTTATGGGAGAGAGGAGGCTGAGATGCTTCATGCTGATGCTGTCTGTGGGTTTGGGGCCTGCCTTTCCCATGAATCTTAATAAAGGCTCCAGAAAGCTTCATTTCCAGGCATTTGACAGGCTAGTGCCAGTCCAGAAGCAACAGGGGAGCACACTGTGCATACTTGCATACAGCAGCCCTGCTGGGTTTTCACTATTAATTGTCCTCTCATATGTCTTCATATTCTACAGGGAAAAAAGAATCTCTCTGTGCTGAGAAGAGATACTTCAAACAAAGTGGAGCCAGCACTATTCTCCTTTGCAAAGACTTGATCCTTCAGGGTGTATACTTTAAGAAATGAGTCATAACATGGAATCTGATGTGTTTAAATTACCTGGCAAGCACCAGGATATATTCTGCTTTTGCTGATTACTGATCTGTCACCATCATCTATTTCTTGTTTCAGTGATGATATGTGCATGATGTTTATGCCGAGAAGGAAACACTATTCTGCTCCACACGCTGGTCACTTGGAGCATGATTGTTACCTCACACTTCAAGAGGTCACTGGCATCGCACTGGTGTTAAGAAAATGGGAGTGAAAGTGTCTTCTTGCCTGCTTCTCTCTCATACACTTCATTGACTCATCAGCTCTGGCTGCATTCAATGCAGCTAGCTGCAGAGTGATTTGCAGGATATATTGCTTCTGAAATTGCTGACTTAGAAGGCCTCAAAAGGCCAGAACAGAGGGCATTTGTGATGATGGGTGGTCGTCATAGAGGTACCTTAAATACTATTGCAAAAAAAAAAAAAAAGCCCCCAAAACAAAACCACCCAAAACCACAAACAAAAATCAAACAAACAAACCAACAACCCCCCCCAAAACAGTGAAAACGAGCAGAGAAGTGCTGTGCTGGAACTTGTTTCTGCCGCTTTCCTCAGGCTGTATTGACCTACGTATTGGGAATGTGGGATTTCTAATGCTTTTTTTTGAGAAATACAAGAATTGTAGGATTTGAAACTGCAAAATTACTCACGGTTTCTAGCTAGGAGCCTGATCTTACTTTCTGTTGTGGTCTACAGGAAGAGGAGTAGTCCTGGAGCATTTATTGTGAGGAGAGCTGTGATTCCTGGAAACTCTTTCCTTTTACTGTTCTCATTAGAATAAGGCTGGTTACATATATTAGAGATTGGAAAGAAGTATAGAAAATTTATTTCCATAGCTAAACCAACATGTATATTATGAAATTTGAAAAAATAATTCTATCTAAAAAATCTGTCTAAAACTCTTTAGGACGCATTTGGGTGTGTGTACTACGTCCAGGATAGCACAATACAAAATTACCTCTAAATGAACAAGACTGATGCTGGAAACAAGATGATTAGTTTGGGAACTGAGTCCTCTAAAAAAGTAGTTATTGGTGATAATTTAAGAAAACATTGGAAATAAAACTGTATAAGGCCAAATGCTTTAAAATAGTGTTATGGATTTCATCATTGCAAATCTATGAGCTGGCCACTCAAAAATAAAGTTTGTTTTCATTAGGTGATCTTTTGTGGTAAGGATGTCAGTGGATGATAAGTTGAGGCTGGTGGTATTTACTTAGTGACCTTGCCAAACAGTGATCTTGTCCTCACTGTCTCTAGATGGCTGGACCACACAGAACACAGTATGCACATTTAGGTTTTACAGTCAGTAAATAGTGCTGAGTTCCCACATGGTTACCTCCTGCTATCTTGTCTGTGTTGAGGGTAGCAGTCACCAGACAAGGCCTGCATGTGCTGAACATGCAGGGGGATTGGAAAGGAGCAGCAGACATTTTGGGAGCCAGGTTGAAGGTGCAATTTTGTACCTGGTGCCACTGGAAACTACAGACTTCCCCAAACAAATCACCATGTGCTCTATCTGCGAAACCAGGCAGGTATGCAAAGCTGTGAAATTTTTCTATCAGCTTGAATTATGACATTAGGGGGGAAAGTCTACTATGGCCTTGATGATATGATGAAAATGTCTTTCTCTAAGTAACTGAAGCTTTATATTATTTAATAGATGCAGAGCAGGCAAGTGCAGAGATGAACTTTCATGAGAGACTACCAGGAAGTCCACAGATACTGTAAATTTTAAGCAGGACTAATTGAATGGATTACAAATAGGAAATGACAAGGATGAAATATCTATCTGCCCATCACCCTGGCCTTGCCTGTATGGGAGAATCAGAGAGTGAAACTGGAGTGAAAACTATTTAAAATTTCTCCCTTACTAATTTGGGAATATTTTTGTTGAAATCATGGGCTTTTACCATTACAGAAACTTAAGAACTGCCATATCAGAATAGAAGCAGTGTCCATTAAGTCTTTCTTCTGATTTACATATCCTGTAGATCAAGCTTTAAGATCATATAGAAATACAAGGATCGCCATTCTGAATAAAACTCTGCCATCTAGTCCAGGTTACCAGTGTCACACACTTCAGAAGATGAGAAAATAATGTATAATTGGGCAGCTGTGACAGAATATGTGCACAGAGATTCATTCCAGCTTCTTGCTTTGCGTCCCAGGGTCTTTCAGGTGCCCATGGTGAACTAAAGTTAGAAAGATTTCTAGAGTCCTCTAGGCACAAACAGATTTATTAATCCTGGCCCTATTTTTGTGTATTCTAATAAATATATGATTTAACTGTGGAAACATTTGCATGGGTGTTTGCTGGCTGTAATGGACTCAGGCCAAGATGGGGAGCTTCTTGAGCTGGCTTGGTGTACCTATAGCCTTGTCTTAAAGGTGACCACTCTAAAACATCACCAATAGAGAAAGAATTGAGAAATACGTAAATATTTAAATCCACTTGAGAAAGACAAAATAATGTCTTGTAAACAATCTTGCTTGTGCTCTGTGGTCCCTGTAGAATAGCTTCCTTGACTAAGTAGCTCTCAAAGTTGTTCTGAGTTGAAACAAACTCCACACAGCCTCCTCTGCATCCCTAGGAGAGTCTCTCTGTCAGTCATCACTGAGGTCTGACTCTGAGTGTCTTCTTTTGGTTCTCCTGGGGTGTGCAGCTTGGTAAAATAGCCAGGTCTATCTGTTAAATGCCTCTCCTTGTCCCCTCTATTTCCCTCTGTTTTATACTTACCACAACCCTATAGTAAATTGTCCCAGGAAGTCATAACAGCAAAAAAATTATCCAACAAGAAAAAAGTGGTTTTATTCAGCAGGTTTAGCTCACTGAACCAGCCCACTGCAGGTCAGATGGCTGCCAGTGTAACATCTAGGGTGGTGGTGAAGTGGGAATTGGTAAATTATCTCATCTCTATTATAAAACTACAGCTTCCAGAAGTAGTTGGAGGCTGGCTGACCACTGTCTGTCCTTCCCTGGCTTTCATAGCTTCCCTCCCACCCCAGATGTTCATCTGTTCTTGAGGAAAAGTGTGGCCTCCCCAGAACCCTTGGGTGCTCAGCCTTCCCTGAGAATAGCATCCAGGATGTGCCAAAACAGCAGCCCTTCTCTTGGTTCCTATGTGGTCAGTGAACTGTGCACAAATAAACCAAATGTACATCCATCGCACAGGCTTATCTCTGCCATGCTGTAACCTCTTCCTTGCAGTCATCATCTTGTTTTACAATACAGTCAGCATGCAGCATTAAAGGACTATGATTATATGGATGCTACATCAGAAATCACAACAACTAGCGTAATTTGTAGTCAGCTCTAGCTGTGGTATGTGCATTCAGTGTGTCTATTCTTCCCTGTCTTTTTTTTGAATGTTTAGCCACAATACTTAGTGATTAATAAAAATTTCTGCTAAAAAGGAGAAATATAAGAAAAAATGAGCATTAATTCTCCTCAGTGCATAATTCTTACTCCAATGAATTACTATTATACTGCAGACAGCAGTAATAGCAAGTAAATGATTCAGTATTATTTTAATGCTGATGATTATTGTTCGTTTCTGTTCATCAAAACAAAGAAAACCAAAAAATTGCCCACTGTCTTCAAACCTGCCTCATATCGTATCCCCTGGGCTTCATTCCCAACCTGCACCTGCCTGACATCAGCACGGGCCATTGATTTTCATGAGGAAACACTCAATTTGCACCGGTGTCCATGACTGAAAAACCCAGGTCCTGGCTTTTTACATGGTTCGGCATACTGTTTTGAAATCTGACAAAATTAGCCAGAATTCGTGAATTGGTTATTCTTTGCCTGCTGAAACGAGGCAATGTCTGCAAGAGCTGCTTTGAGAATCTGTTCTTTTTGTCTGAGAACAGATGTCTGGGAGGGATTTTGGCAGGACCTACTCTGTCAAACAGTCCGTCTTTGACAGTTACTTGCTTGAGGGATGGCTGAAATGCAAAGCATTTCTGATCAGAATATCATATTCATCTGGAAGTTAATTACTGTGTCTGCCTTGGTATAAATAATTAATTATGCAAAACCCACACAGCTGTGGCTGGACAGAGTTAAGTGACTTGCTGTCAATGTCTCACGGTTCTAGAACGGATGAAGGGATTTAGAAAATAAGCTGTTTAACTCTTGGGCCATGCTATTTGGTAGCCCCTTCCTGATCAGATGAGAAAATGATTACCACTGAGTATGCTTTTTTACAAAAGGATATTTCCCAGTTTGGGCCCCAGTAATAATGTCTCTCAATGCTGTGTCTGTGTCAAGCTAAGAAGCCAAATACATTGATTATTTTAGTGGAATAGATTTGCAAATCCTGTTTGACTGCAGACTAATGCTCAAGGCAATCATCAGCCAAAGCAACGTTTGCATCTGAGTGTGTGTGTGCATGAGAGTGAGTGAAGAGCAAAGGCACATGGGTACAATAATCAACCTGTCTCATTTTATAGCTGACAAAGGTAAAAAGAAGGCCAAGTTTACAGAAATTATGAATATTGTTGACAGCAGCAGTCCAGTATCTGATCATATGAACAATGAGCAGGCTCATGGGTTCACTCATTGTCAAATAAACAGCACTTCTGGAAGGCAAGGGTAGAGAAAAGTGTCTTGCCATGCACCCCTGTTGTCTCCAGTAGATGATGGATTTTAAATGTACAAATAGAAACATCAGCCCAGACTCATTTGTGATAAGTGGTTTTCTATATGTAACTCTGATTTGACAAAACATTTTTGCCTCCAGCACTAGTAAATGAAAGTTAAAAAGAAAAGCTTGGTAAATGTGTGAAATACCTTGGTGTAGGCAAATGCTGATGAGATTACTGCAGTAAAATAAACTGCTACAACCCAGAGGACATATTTTGTCCTACCTACAAAAGATCAAATCACACTACAATTCATCAGGATGAGTATAGATCTCAACACATATTTTATT
Organism: Chloroceryle amazona; assembly: GCA_027560015.1. Classification (NCBI taxonomy): domain Eukaryota; kingdom Metazoa; phylum Chordata; class Aves; order Coraciiformes; family Cerylidae; genus Chloroceryle; species Chloroceryle amazona. Next base: position 70,056 of record JANHFX010023681.1, on the reverse strand, counting down.
CTTTCCTTTAAGTAATGCAAAGCTGTGTAAGCATCTATCTACTTAAATCAGCAGGGAGAAAAAAAAACAAAGTCTGTGAAAGCACTAGATGCGAAAAATACTTGTCTGTGAATCTTTCCAGGGTTCTGGATTTGATTCACCTGCATTGAGCTTTGATCTCCTTATTTTCAAAATGTATTATTAAAATGAACTGAGTTTTATATAGAAATTTCATTTTCCAAGGATCCCAAAATACATTACAAAGTGGTGAATAGTAGAGTTGAGAGTGGAAGCAAGTGTAGAAGCAATTATATACTTCACCGTAATTCATGTATAACCTTGGAAGTTGTAATGTGCAAAGTAAAAGGTAGTAGGAAAATGTCTTATCCTTTAAACTGTTACAGACCTCCTACCTACCCCCTGAAAGGGTATTGCAGTCAGACATGGCAGGACATTGGCTCAAATGTAGCAAAATGCTGTTGCTGGTCTGTCATTTTCCCCGAGTGCTGGATGCAGCATAAGCACTGGATTTGAGTTTGTGTTCTTACCATAAAAATTCAGACTATAGCCTGCTCTGCACAAGGTTACTGTCAAAAAAGTGACTTACTGAAGCCAGTGCAAGTTGACTCACTGATTTCAATGTAAGTATAAGTGGCTATCAATAAATAAGTCCTAGCATTGAACAGAAGTGGTTGTATGTATATTGTCTTTAGATTAAGAATTCAAATACAAGTGTTTGAATTCAAATACAAGTTGTGATAAAACTCAGAGGAGCCATGTGACCTCTGCCAAAGGTTGTAAGCCTGAAGAAAAAGTGCCAGCTTTGCTTTAATGATGCAAAAATTGACACCTTAAAAACACATATTTTTTTTTACATTGAAGAACTCCCTTTCTGATCAAACCTGATGTGTCTGCATGCTGTCATTTCTGACAAGGATAACACCTGAAATCACTGGAAGCATTGTTCAGCAGTCATCTTCTAATTTATTTTAAATGTCACTGGAAATTGATAGTAAGGGGAACAGAAAACAAGAAAGAAAAACTGAAGTTTGAGGATCCCAAAATACAGTCATGAAAAGACTCTTCTTATTTCAAAAATATGATGCCTAAATTCTTTTAGGGAATGAAAAAAATAAGAACTGGATAACTGGAAGGAATAACTTGGTTATCTGCCAAAACATATCAAGAAGCCTTGGCTTCAGTTTGGCACTGGTGGCAAGCATTGCTAAAAAAGGTTCTCAGTGCAAGTTTATCTTGGAAAACATTTTTTTTTCAATCCATAGTTTTCCTGGATCCTAGCAACCTGGTTGTTGTATTTGGTCTGGCTGAGATGGAGTTAATTTTCCCCATATTATATTTCATACCATATGACATCTGCTCAGGAATTAAAGCTAAGAGAAAGGAGGAGAAGGGGGTCATTTGTTATTACAATGCTTGTCTTCTGTGGCAACTGCTACACATACTGGAGCCCTGCTTTCTGGGAAGTGCTGGATGTCACCTGCTGATGGAAAGTAGAGAATAAATATTTTTTGTTCCTCTGTTTCCACATGCAACCTTTACTTCTGATTCATTAAACTGCTTTATCTTGACCCATGAGTATTTTTGCATCTTATTTTCTTCCCACTTGACCAGCCAAGGAGAGGAGTGATAGAGTGGCTTGGTGGGTGCCTAGTGTCCAGCCAAGATCAATCCACCACAGTCCTTTTCTGCACCCAATGTGAGGTATGAGGAATTTGAGGTATGGTTAGTAATTGGGAGAGGTAAAGGGGAAAATATGGACTGAACACAGGTAGAGTGAAAAGTGGAATGATCGTGGGAAAATTCTGTTGTAATTCTGGTGAGGGGATGAGGACTGGATTCTGTGAAGGTTGTCCACATTTATTCCATGTTGTAATGATATTTTGGTTTTGGTGTAAGGAATTATTTTTTGTTGATGTAAGTCAAGTTTGGGAAGATTGTGAAGATTGTGTAATGAATGTGGATTTTAATGATAATTCTTAAATATGCGATCCACAGTGGCAAGGGGTGGAATGTATTTGGTTTGCCTGGCAAGGTTTTCACAGCAGAAGAGCTACAGGTGTGGCTTCTGTGAAAAGCTGCTAGAAGCTTCCCCCATGTCTGATAGTGCCAATGCCAGCTGGCTCCAAGACAGACCTGCTGTTGGCCAGGACTAAGCCCATCAGTGACAGTGGTAGTGCTTCAGTGATAACATGTTTAAGAGAGAAAAAAATGCTGAAGAGTAGCAGCCAGAGAGGAGTGAGAATATATAGGAGAAACAACGCTGTAGACACCAAGGTCAATGAAGAAAGAGGGAGAGGAGGTGTTGCAGGTGCATCAGAGAAGAGATTCACCTGTAGTCCAGGGTGAGACTGGCTGTCCCACTGCAGCCCATGAAGGTTAACAGTGGAGCAGATATCCACCTGCAGACTGTGGAGGATCCCATGTTGATGCAGGTAGAGAGATCTCTGCTTGCTCATAATTGTATGAAAACACTGCTGGTTTGCTACAGGATTTGGGCTTAGCTGCTTTCTCTCTATATATTTTAATTCCTTACATGTTTCCTAGCATGCTCTCATGCCCTTTGGGATAAGAAAGTATAACAACTCATGTTCAGTCCCCATGGGTCTCCTGCATTATGGTGTTCGTGTTCTTCCCTTAGGCTTTGATCTCTGGAGAACTTTAACACATGTACCTCTGAATCTAAGGGAAATGTTCTTAAATTTACAGACATCTGCTCTTGTAATGCGGCAGATCAGTAGGGTCACTGAAATCATATTGTTCATCCACTCAGGTACATGTATGGTAGAGATAAGTTTATTCCCTAAAGTTACATGAGGGGTGAGTCTGCCTTGATGACCTTAAGAACAAGCCCTGGGAAATTCTTTTGGTCAGTCCCCTTCAGTCTAGCATAGGACCTGCAGATGGTGTAAAACAGTGTGGGCTCTCATTAACACCCACCTATTTCAGGAAGATTACCTTCTCTTTCCAGGACCTTCTGATAAAGTTATTTCAGCATGTAATATGTTATTAGCTGAGAAGAAATGGTGTGCCTTCCCCATCATAAACCTCTGCTTGCAACTCCCAGCAGGAGCAAGGCAGATCACTGAGTCACTATTAACCAACAGCTGACAGTTAATTGATTTTACAGTTGTGTTTCAGTGCTTGCAAACCATAATTTAAAAGCTAATTTGCTTCATACTTTTAATATCATATGCACTTTTGTATCCTATCCTGCAAGGCCTGAGCTCACCACAGTCCATCATTTTTAATGCAGTTGCCCCCCAAACCAGTCTTTTTGTAAATTTGTACTCTATAACACTGTTATCTCTTAACCCAAATGCAAGAAATAGCCCTCCAGCACTGGTTGTCTCATGGAGACATCAAGGGAGAGTTTTCAAAACTGAAGCCACTTTAGGGTAGTTTTAATGAGGATGTGTTTGCTAAAGCATGACTGACAGAAATAATAAGTTAGCATTTATGAGGGAACCCTCAGAAATTGAGCTACAGCAGGCAAAAAGCCAGCAGAAATTGTTGTGCTGTTGAAATATCTCCTGAAATAGCTCTCCTAGCTCAGACTAATGCAATTAAAGTTACTGATGTACATAATATGAAATCTGGGAGCTCTTCCTGTTAATAACCACTGTGTAACTGAGGTAATCCATTTCATTAATTTAATATACACTTTCATATCCCCTGATAATAGACATCTAATTAAAGTGATAGGTTTTCCATTCCAAAATGAAAGTTTGCAAAGGGCAGTTCTATAAAAACAGGGCATTTTGCTTAATCACTGCTCAATGTCATTTTGGTTTACACCTTTTTTTTTAATAAAGTATCAGTAGCAAAATTCAGAACAAATTTATATTTGTATTTGTCAAGTTTAACAGGAAGTTGCCCACTGAAGATGAATTTTCAATAAAACAATAAATGATTGTAAGAAGTGTGACTAATGAAGCTAAAAATGCACATTGCAGTTGGAAATTGTCCTGATGAATCCATGTTGGCTTTTCCTGGTCACATGCTTCAATTTACTTGTAATAGGTCCCCAGAGGATTTGGTCCATAGCTTTCCCAGGGATTGAAGTGAAGCTAATGACACAGTACTTGAGGTGAGGTTGCACCAATGCTGAGTGTAGTGGGACAGTCACCTGTTTTGACCAGTTGGCTATACTGTGCTTAATGCACTCCAGGATACTGTTGATCTTTTTGGCTGCCAGAGCACATTGTTCACTCATATTGAGATTACTATCATCCAAAATCCCCAGACCCCTTTCTGCAGGGCTGCACTCTAGTCTCTTGTCCCTGAATCTATATGTACATCAAGGTTTACACTGCCATAGATATAGAATCTGGCATTTATTCTTGTTAAATTTGATACAGTTGGTGATTGTCCTGTGCTCTAGTCTATCAAGATCTCTCTGTAAGTCCTCACTACCCCTGAGGGAATCAACAGCTTCTCCTAATTTATCATCAGCAAATTTACTTAGTATGCACATAACTCCCATGTCCAAGTCATTGATAAAACCATTGGAAAGAATTGGCCCTAAAACTGAGCCCTGGGGAACACCACTGGCTGCCAGACTGTTGTTACTCCATTTACAATGACAATTTTAGTCCAACCTTTCAGCCAATTGTCCACCCATCATACAGTGTACATGTCTAGCTGTATGTCCAGAAGGATAATGTGAGACAACATCTAAAGCTTTGTAAAGTTAAAAAAGCCCAAACCCTCACACCTACTGCCTTGGTGTATTTTATTCATTCTGATTCATCCTGATTTTTCTAGTGTTTTAACCTCAGCAAAATCAAAATTCAGTTAGGGTTCTTAGGACAACCCGCTACCTTTGCCAATTAGTGCATAGCAGGGTAAAAAATGTATGAGGTAGGAACTAGATCTGTATTCAGTCAGCTCATTAACTGATATCATTATCAAACTGATACAGGAATCATTAAAAATGTATTGGATGTAAATAGCTTTCAATCTCTATTCAGTTGGCTGGATTTACACCAGTAGTGCTAATATATATTCTAAGCCATCTGTTTCCTTAATGAATACTAGTAACTATATGCACAATTCTTACTTTCATGAACATAAATCTGGCATAATAATTAAGGACATGTAAAGAATAGAAAAACAAAATCATAGAAACTAAAAGTTAAGATACCTAGATATGAAAATTCATTTGTTATCTCTTAGACGTATATTTACTGTCAACAGAAAAGCCCTTCTGACTCATAAATTACTTGTTACAAGCCTACCGTGGCTCCAGGAGAGGCTAACCTTGCAGTATGGTTCACTTGAAAGCAGAAGAGTCTAAACCACTATTTGCTTCTACCCCACCCTTAAAAATCTGCCAGCCACTGCTGCTATGATCTGAGATGGGATATGTGAAGTTAGGGATCAGGCTCAAAAAGGGAGAAGAGAATGGACCTTCCTACAGTAGTAATTCTTTGCCGGGGTCTTGCCAGCAGCAGGAAGAGCAAACCTTCTCACCCATCTTCTGTTCATCACCTCTCCTTCCCAGGGCTACTCTTGGCTGGGATCAAACTCCTGTTTGATCTAAACCACTAGTGAGGACCACCCTTTTTCCAGACCTTCTTCCCTATATTCACACCAGTCTAAAGACACATTTCCTCGTATTTATTACCACTCTGTATAAAGAATAGCAAAACAAAACAAAGCAAAACAAAACTGGGATAAATCTGAAAAAGCAAATTCAAACACAAAACACCTCACATCTGATGAAAAAGAAACACCAGGAAAATCCCAGAGCAGTCAGTGTGTTGCCTACTTATTTAGATACAGACTGCATGATATATGTTTTCTGGGTAAAAAAAGGACAAAGATCATTGTATTATTTCATTCAACTGACCTTCTTCCATTTCCACTGGCAAGGAGTAGTTTAAACTTGCCCTAATTAGATCTGCTTGCCTTGTGTGCAGATCTCTATGAAACTCCCGAACAGTGGCGTTACTGTGAACCAAAATTATTTTTCTTTACTTTAATGAAAATAATTTGCTTCTGCAAGCTTTTGCTATTATAGTTGCTTTAAATGCCATGTGCTGTTTTGCTGTCAGGCATTGTTTTTCCACACAGTGGTACTTACTCTGTAGCGTGAAACAGGTGTGGTCTTATTGGTGTACAAACTGACAGCATACATGGGAATTGATTCATTTTGTAGGGAAAAGTGTAAAGACCTGTACTTTGCATGTCTGAATAAGGAAGTAATAAAATACTTGTTTCCAAACTCTAAAGTCTTAATGGATGGAGATAAAGATGAGAAAAAGTTTCTGAACTTTGCATTTTAGACATTTTGGCATAGTTAATGCTTAACTTTCCATCTTCAGATATGAACTTACCCTATGGTGATATACATCAATAATTCCTCATTAGATTTATGAATACTAAAATAAATATTGGTGCGGTAAGTGTAAGAATTGACTACCTGGTAAGATCTGGCTTTTAGCTGTCACTCTGTGCACAGGAACTATATTCTGTGTCAGACCTATGATCCCCTGAAGCGGACAAGATGATCTCAAGAGGTCCTTACAAACATCAACCATTCTGTGATTCTATGATCACAAAGCAAGCAGATATTTGTTCTGTAATCTGTTTTGTACTAATGCCTTTGGGATTTTATTGATTTCCTTTTTAAGTAAAGCAGAGATTTCAAGATTCAATGAAAACTGGTCATGAGAAAAATAAATGTAAGAAAGGAGAGTGTGACTGAATTCCTCATGTCAATAAATAAGAAAGAGCATTCTTAAACAAGCATCCTTGGACTAGTAACTGGGCAGGTGGACAGACTGATTACTAAGCAGTCCATATCAAGGAAGTCCATATTTATGTGATGTTCCGACGCTTTTTCCCCTAGACTATTCCCACTCCAGGTGGTGCTTGTAGTAAGACTTTCTTCATGCACAAGGTGAAGCATATAAAGAAGGATGGATGGCAGAAAAACGAAGTTCAAACAACTCTTGTTTCAGAATTGTAACTGAACTCTAATTCAATATGAGAAAGAATTATGGTGTCCTGTCAGGTAGATCATTCCAATCACATCTGATCACCAGGGAATCAACTGTATAATCAAAGATCTTATTCATTTTCTCTGGCATTTAACTACAAATGTCCATGGGACTCACCCTATGAAACCCATACACAGGCACAATTGCATGTTACTAATAGACATATCTATCTCCAGTGTTTCAGGCAATTCTAGGAGCAAGTTCCTTAAATGTATTTCCTTAAAAATGCAAGGATAAAAATCCATAATTTTGCACATTCCATTATCTTTTTTTTTTTTTTTTCATTTTCAAGCAGCTCTGATTCATAAGGGCTCAAAACTTACTTCGTGTTAGCTAAAGTTAATTCTGTCCTCAGCTGTCTTCCTTATACCTGGAGGTCTATGCTCACAATCACAAAAAGATAGTTCCTGAATCAGCAATTCTGAATTGCCATTATTTTCAGACTGGAATATTAAATAAAAAAGGCATTGCCATTTCTCATATATATGTGGAAATTATAATTTTGTGGCCGCTATGCAGGCATCTGAGCTAGATGGGAAATGTGGTAGGTAGTTGGAAAAATGATACTCTAGAGTCTTTGCAAGGTACACCATTCCCGTTTGTAAATCAGAGGCTGAGGCTGATGCTGAAAGAAAGCCAGCAGGAGGACAAAATGAACAACATGTCGAAAAAAAAAATTAAAATCAAGCTGTACTCTGAATATATAGGTGTCCTTGTAGTTTAGCTGTAGTGCAAGAGACATATTTTAGAGGAGGCACTTCCCTATTGGAAATAGCTGCTATGTCAAATCACATTTAGTTCTGAGCAGAAAGGATGAGCAAAGAGGTAAAACAAATAATCCATAAAGCTTTATCATATTAATGTTAATTGGAGGAGATGAGCTTGGAAGAATTTGATGATTCTTTTTCTACCTAGGCAAAGCATATTATTGTTTGCAGTCACTGAGTAATGGATCCTGTTTTCCAACGTTGTCTTGAGAAGTGTTTTGATTTGATGTGCGCTTACATGATTTAAACCCTGGACTCTGTCAGGCTATGATAAAAGCCTCCATCACCTCACCAGGAATTTCCTGTAATGTATAAACACTTGACTTCACGCTAACCTTCTCTCCTGCCTCTCCCACATCCTTGCATGCATATCAATGAGTGCTGAAAAGGGCCCTGCTATGTACCAAGACCTAGTCAACGTCCCGAATTGATCAAGGCCTAAGGATTACTGCAGCACTGACTGCTAATCAATAGATATTGAGTGCAATCCCCTGCTCTAAATTCAACAGGGTTAATAAGTGTCTACAGAAAACAATGGTCTGAAACACAATCTCCCATTCAGTGAGGGAGGAGAGGTAGAACTGTTTGCTTCAGCATCTGCAGATAAAACCTGTGGGAGGCAAAGCTTTAGCTTTTACCCAAATTTGGCCTGAAGCATTCTTGATTTGTTAAGTGTGCTGTGCATTAGAGACAGCTTTGCTGCTGACGAGAGAAATACCACATATGACGACATGTTTCTTAGCTCCTGAAAGTCTTTGTTTGTTCTCTTTTACTCAGAGACGGCATGTGAATCTCCTTATGGTCCCATCTATTAGACCTTTCTTTTTGCCCTTTATACTTCATACTGTAAGACTAACCCCAGGCCAAATGGAGGAAAAGAATTCAACTTAACAGCTGGCCAAATGCCCTTTTCATTTTTAAATGGGCAGTGATGCTATCTTGAGATGAAAGGTGACACTTAAACAGAAAAGCAAAACTGCTTGTAAAAGGTCTGAATTTCTAATAACTTTACTTGATGTCAAAAAGTGAAGCCAAACTCATCCTCCAGTTTTACATGATTTATGGAGTGAACTTTTAGTACAATTTAAGATCCTCAGTGAAAAACCTAGTGTTGAGAGACAGTGTGCCAAACTATCTGACTAAGCTGGGGTAGCCAGCCAAATTCAGTATCTGCTAGCTGATGATGAATGGTGACATCTCAGTGCTTGCTCAACATCTGTCTGCCTACTTCACTTCTAATTGCACACCCATGGATAACTGGGAAGAGGGGAATGCTAGATTTCACTGGAGCGGGATAATATGACCTGTGCATGAATGTGAAGGATTAGGTAGGTATGTCTATGCTGTATATTCAAACACACCTTCCCCAGATGTCTAGATTGCTACAGGTGGACATGCCTAGTTCAGGATTATAGGCTGTCTAAATCTCTTTCTGGTGACACATGAGGGTATGCTTTTGCTTGTCAATAAGGTTTTAATGAATTACCCAGTGGGAGGAGGCAGCAGAAATGCTTTTTTTATCAGAGCTGCACTTGGTAACAGATTATGGAATATGAAGATAGGTGTACCATGACACGTCTTCCACAGATACCACTCTTCTGCAGATTAAGACAAATATATCACACTATCTGCTGATGTATGTAACTGTCATGAAACACTTTAAAGCAGAGAAACAACATATATGAAACACAGTTTGCTAAAACAAGACCTTTATTGGTTATAAAATCATAAGAAACAGGGTAAAGGGACTTCAAGAAGTGATTTAGTACCCTCCCTGTCACCTTTTATGCTTTTCATCTTGTGCCTTTATTTCAGCCTTTACCCCTTCCCTTTTAACCTGGTACATCTTTATTTTCTTTGTCTGATCCTCTGCTGTGTCTTATTTATATCAAAACGGGCACACAAGAAATCCTGACTCTCAGAGGCAGCCCCTCTGCCTGTGATGGTAGCAGACATCTGTCTCTCTAGTTTGAAAATTAATGGGAAGACAGTCTTCATCTGTGCTTTATTCGCACTGCGTAATCCTTATTGTGGAGTTATAGCAACATGGAGTTATAGTAAAGCAATGATGACAGATTTATAATATTGGGTTTAGGACTTTTGGTTTCCCAGTGTAACTCTGAACCTGTAAGAACACCATTTGGTACTACAGGGAATTGGGGCCTTTGTATCCCAAGACAAATGACTTCCAAATTGGAATACAGCTATGGACTCAGGCTCCATTGTGAGGGTTAATTTTGTTTCACTCAGAAATAATTATTGCTGGCTTATCTAAAGTAGCAGAAGCTTGGAACAGGAGACTACTTCACTCCTCCTGGCACAAAGACAGTTGTGATAAGTTATATAAAAGGTGCCAAGCTAAAATGGGGAAGGGGGGTGTATGGGGGAATAAAACCATCAACAGAACAGTGACTGTAGCCACCTTGCAACTGTCCAGATTATTCTTCCTAATTTATTACATTTATTTTGACTTCCTATTCTAACCAGTAGCTTTCGAGAAATGTTGCATTGCAGCTTCTCACCAGAGAAGAAAACAGTGGTCTAAAAGTGTGGAATATTTTTTATGACAATTATCAAAATTGCCTGAAACTGAATTGAACAGCAGTAGAGGCCTGCAGCCAGCAAGGAGTCCTCCTTCAGCAAACTCAGCCTGAAAGCTCATAGATACCAGTCAGAATTAATACATATTCTTCCCATTTGCCCTAGAAATTCTCTGCTTAAAATTACATGAAAACACCATGCACCTAGAGAACATGGAAATGTTTATGAAAGGAGTAAATGCTGAGATGTTTGGATAAACTCCTGTGTATGTGATGGTGACATCCACCAGCTCCTGCACTGTTTCAGGTACCTCTCAATCCCATGTGCAATTCAGGACTTCCTGGCACTGGATAATTAAGAGGCAGGTATCTAGCTGGGGTAAGAACTGAATACACTATTAAAAAGGAGGAGTACGAAGTGTGCCTGTGAGATAATTGGCCCAGAGCCATTTATCTGTGCATCAGGAAGTGATGGAAGAGGATTGTAGTGGAAATAAGGGACAGCCCGTCAGCCACCAGTTTAGTCCTAAACATCTTGCACGGGAAGGCAAATGATTATCAACATGCTGAGGAATGAAAATCAAGTCCCAATGAGAACATATTGAACAATCTGGCAGACCAACCAGGATCTGAAGGATAATATTGTCACCTTGCCTAGACAGGTTTACCTCAGTGAGCCACTCTCAATCTACAATTTGTAACACACACACAACTAGACCAATCAATCCCTAAAAAATAAAAAAAGTAACCCAAACCACTTATATCTCTGGAGGTTTGGTCTTATCTTTCTACTCTAGGCAGACTGGAAGCTTTTATTTGGATCCTCACATTTCCATTCCACATTGTAGTACTGGTTAAGGATGATTACCCTCAAGATTTGCTCTTTCTTCTTTGTTTAACCCTTTTGTTACCTTTCTGATACACCTGTACTCACAAATATAGGAATTTGAAGTTTTACCAGGTGGTGGCAGTGATGAACTGATGTTACCTAGCTCTACATATCCTGTCGATATAACAACAATAATAAAGAATGTAGGCAAACAGGTTAGTCCTTCAGGACTCAATTTTTAAAGCTGAGCATAGGGATTTCGTATGATATTAATTGGAACTGCTGGGTCAAATCCCTCAGCAATGTTTTGACGGTTTATACTGGACTAGTGAGGGTTCAGCTCCAGCCCTGAACCTTCCATAATTTTTAGGTAGGTTATAGCAAAAAGATTGGAATATAATCTGAATATAGTATGGGTGTATATATTATGGGGCACAGTGAAGGCTGTCCTTGTGCATTTCTCAGACACATTCTCAAGATGTGAAAACAGTTTCAAAAGAAAAAAAAATGCTATATCAACCATGTAAATGAACAATTCAATTCTGGCTATACATTGCAAATATCATAATTGCATATAGAATATTCTGACATTATTTTGATTCCAGAAATTAAGTTCTCAGCTGAGTTGGAGAATAATAGCTCTATACAAATATTGGACACCTGCAATTTTATTTGAATACCTTATCTTACACCTAATGCACAAAATGTGTAGAATAGAAGTGTCAGTGTAGAAGATTGAGTTCCTTAGGACTTCAACATCATCAGTTACACCTCTGGAATTTAGAGTGAAATTAAAGTCTTTGGGTTTATTTCTAATTATCAAAAAGATTATTTAATGAACCACCGCATTTATGACTTTACAAAATGCTAATTATGTACATTAATGTTGTAACCCACCTTGACAATCTTTCATAGGGTTGTGTGCAGTGAATGAAAAATGCCCCACTTGCAGGAAGCCAAGATTATTTGCTTACAGAGACAGATATGACATATTCAGTGGGATGAAATCAGAAATTTTGAGGCTGCTCCTAGCTCCCATTACAGCTTCCAGTGATCTGGGCCAGAATCCTATATCCCAGTGATATCCCACCAATATCCCACTGTTTGCCAGTGTGGGGGACCAGAGGGATGTAGGCCTTTCATATAATTTAATTTGAAAGATGGGAATAATATTTGTAGCCTCTATCTGGAAGAGCTAAGTTGCAAAGTGTTCTTATTTCTGCTACCTCCAACACAACCTACTCCTCCTCCCAAGCTCAATGCCTTTGTCCTGCTCTGGGATAAAATACTGGTTGTAGTTCACTTGGAGCTGCACTACTGTATGTGCAAAATTATGAGCATCCCATATTGGCATGTTGGTGACAACCAGGGAGACATTTCCTTCACAGCTTAGAAGAAAGATGTGCAGGAACTTCTAGAAAACCACAAAATCTTACGTAGGACTTCATGAGTAGATCTTGTAACATCAACACATTTCACTTTGTGAAAAGTCCTTTATTGTCAGTCTTCCTTTTATTCTAGCAGGGTAAGTATTTTCACTGAAATAAAAATATAAAATAAAATAAATTTTAAAAAGACATTAGGGTCTGACAGAAGCAAAGTGCAATGTGACTTTAAAGGTGAAATATTTGTCTTCCTCTTCACCCTCTCATTTTGGTAGTAGTTAAATAACTTGCACTATAACCACTGTAATCAGAGTGTAGTTACAGAGTTCTGCCGATACAGAATATTGCTGGACTTGGAGCCAAGAATTGATTTTTACATCCTCAAACTTCAATTATTGGATGCAAACTCTGCTGACACTAAGACTAGCACTTTTTCTACAGGTGGAAACAACACAAGTGAAGGCTGTTTTGGTCTATGAGTGAGCACAAAGCAGAGAGGCAGGGTGCCTGCTCACCAGGGCTATCAAGGACTTCAGGATTTTATACCAGCTCACCTTAAAATACATACTTAAAAGTGGCACAAGGGGGATACTTTATGATGTTTCCACCCATGCAGTCTTTGAGCATGTCCAACCCTAAGCCATGGTTTCAAAATCTGCTCCATTTTGCTGAACACCTCTTTTATATGGTCATCCACACAACATGAGGAATAACACTGCATACCTATAGTTTTAAGAGAGGCAAGTTTTTCAGGGGAGGGTGGTTTCTGGAAAAAGCAGACAAGTCTTTGGACACAGACACTCAAAATTATACCAGTTAGCCTGAAGCGCTAAGGATGTTTTTCTAAATTCTACCTGCTTCCCCCCACCTGAGCTGTATGCATGCACAAGAGGTTATTTCAAGGCAGGACCTCACCCTACCCCTTGGGAGATATAAGAACTGGTCTCCCAAAGCCAGGAGGAGGAGTTCTGTGGCTTTTACTGCTGCAGGCTAAAATCTGATCCCCTGACCCTTCCCAGAGTTTGATAAAGATACACAAAAGGCTGACTGGATCCTCCTGTCTGTTTACCACTTCACCCATTTTTCCACAGTGCTATTGAGTGAAACTAATTTACGTGAACAACCTTTCACACGAACGTGGCTGTGAAAAATTTCACAAAGAGTAGATCATTGTATCATCTGCCTTGATCAGGCTGACACGTGTCATTCACGTGAAAACCCAAGACAGATATGGAAGGGTGTGTTTGTATATTTGCCTACTTAATGCCTTTTAAGCTGTCACTTGCTAGCTATCTGGTTCAAATATCTGGACAAATGTAAAGAAAGCAGTAAACCAAGTCAAAAGTGCAAAATTATTAATCAGTTTGAGCAAACAAATAAATCTTAGTCTGATGGTTGCCCACAGACACATTTCTAGGACTTGTGCAAATGAAGTCAAGAAGATATACAAGCTCTGTTCTTTATCAGCCCAGTTTATCTCAAATTCCTGTTTACTCTTCATTAACTTTCAGCAAAAGATGATATTGGATTGAAAAAGATGCAGTGTGTCCACAGTGTGCTTTTCTTTTAGTTGCTAACACCATTCTTTAATCAAACAAAGGATAATTATGCTTGGAGGTGCTGCTGGGGACCTAGCAGGTTTAGGCCTACCTAGTTGAGTATGCTGATGTCAACCAATTTTCTTAATATGCCAATCAAAGCCACTTCCTCTAATCTGTCATAAACTGTTGTGACAATCAGAGCATATGGTGACAGCTGGGGAGTCGGCATGACCCGTCCTGCTCACAAGGGTGCTGGATTTCCCTTGCTTCTCCTTGGGAGCCTGTGCACATGGTGGATGGAGCCTGGGAATGATGCAGCCTGTGCACTCACACCCTGCCAGGTTATGGATTTCACTCAATACATAGTCTCAGTGTCACAGAGGGAAGAAGAAAAAAAAAAAAAAAGAAAAAGAAAAAGGAAAAAGACTACTGGGGAGTCAGAAGAACAAGAACTAATCGATCCTATGACTTAATTTGTGCAGTGAACAAAATTTTGAGTTTTATGTATGATCATTAGAAACATGGAAATAATGTATACTTAAAACATGCATTATTATTTAAGCTCCTTTATCATCCCTCACAGCATATTCTAGGGACCTCCTAGAAAGAGTACCATTGCTTAAGTGGGCTCAACATTTCTGAAACATTAGTATTTGATATCTTTGCACAGAATACCCATTAGTGTTAATGGAGGGTATGAAGCATTTGTAATAGTATAAGACTCAAACTATGGCTAACCTATGACGACTGCATGCTGGCCCTAGGGATGGCCAAGGTTAGCACACGCTACTGATGAAAGACCTCCTCCACAATTTCTTTCTTGGGTAGTGCATTGCTCTTCTAGCATACCCCCAGTGCTACAGAAGTGTGGTACACTAGGGATCAAAGGAATATCCAGAACCATGTTATAAAATGATTAAGGTATTTTAGTCCACTCCAATAGCACATAGGAGATGTGGCCAGAAATTTATTATAGCATTCATGATATTACAGCCTGTAGATTACCCTAAGGATGACCCTAAGGATGACACTGAAAACCAAAATCTCCAGGCTTTTGACTGTCTTCAAACAGAACAGGAGCATTTTAAATAAGCTGTGCAAATGTTCCTGCTCTAAAGTCCTAGCAAATATGTGACAATGCATTTGAGCATTAGATGATGAGCTGTGTTGGATTCCTGCACTCTGAGGTGCCTGGACTGACATCTTGCAAACAGACTCAACCGATGCATTGTTAGGAAAGGTCATTTATTAATAATTCTTTGCTTGAAAACACATCAATACATATATAACCCCTGTTATAAATGGTTGTAATTTCTGCATTTTACATTATTAAATCTGAGTTCCATGATATGATCCATGACGGCAAGCATTATTTTTTTCTCTGTGAATACATTTATACAGACAGAACGGAAGAAACAAGTGCTTTTCTCACTCTTTTCCTATACAGTCTGGTATTTCAGAAAACTCCAGAGGATACGGGTTCAAGCTGCAGGTAACAGAGTAACAAATAAAGTAGAAATTAGAGTTTTTTAACATCTAACACTGAGATGTTTACAGGCACAGACTAAATGATCTTCTACGTCCCCTGCTTCTATTGTAAATTAAATTTAATCAGGAAAGAGAGACAAATCTAGTTTTCTATCACATTATATGACAGCCAAATAACTCTTTCCTTTGCTAGTTTTCTTGCTTTTTCTAGCAGGAAAGATCTGAAGGTTACTGTTGGTACAAGGTAGTGGTGTCATTAGTAATCCATATAATGATGACATACATTTCATCCCTTCTCCAGCATATTTTATTGGTATTGACCTGATAACTAAGGCAGAGATTAACATCCTTCTAATTTCCTACAGCATTATTTTAATATGTCATAGACTGATCTGAAAAGAAAGAGAAAATTTAGAAAACAATGTTACAGTTTTATTTTCAGTTCATGATTTGCAGGGACAGAATCTGATTTAGTATGTGAAAAGTTTCACACCTGAACAGCATCTTAAGCTCTATTTACAGAGTTTCTCATGTTCTTTCAAGATCTAGACTAATTTTCAAATAGCTGTGTTCCTATGCAACACCTGGGAGCACTGGCTTTTCAAAGTGCAACTGGAGGTCATTTGTTAGGTAGAAGAGTGATAGATGGCCTAGAAATCTGCATTGGCAAGTGATACTTATCATTAGCAGGTGGACCTGCTGCAACAACAATGGACTACCAGGAGTATCTTTTACAGGGTCATTGCAAGCCAGAGCAGAGCTATAGATGCTTTGTTACAATGAATGATCATTGTCTTTGAAAACTCATCATCTGCAGAGGCTGTACCCATCTATCTGTCCTAAAAAGACACTTGCAGCTCTTCCACCTCTTCCAGGAGGTGTCATCTACCCTATCCTGGTTCAAGCTTCTTTTCTCACTTCCATCATGAACTAGAAAGCTTAGAATATAGACTGTTAAGGGCATATATGCCATTACACCATCTGAATACCTTCCTGTAGTATTTCTTGCCCATGCTCTGGAAGAGATGGCCTACCACACCAGGTGCCTGTCTCTCCCCACTTTGGATGGCTCCCTGACTGTGCATGCTGGTGTTGAGATGCCCATGAGGGACACCTCGAGAGGCCCTCGAGCCACAGTGGAGTAGCACATTGGTGGCCAACCCAAGAGAAGGAGGCTGGCAGAGAATGTCTGTGTGGTCCCCACAGCCCCTTGTGGGTTGGGTACTCCCCCAGGAATCCAAAGGCAGCTCTTTACCCAGTTGCACAAAGCTGGAAGCCTTCAAACTCTTGTCCTGTCACCATAGTCAGGTCTGTGTAATTTCTTTCTTACTTCTGTCTGCCAACCTATCTCTTGCTGTCTTGGTGGTGCCTGTTGCCTTGTTACTGCTATTGGCACTGGTGTTTTATTTCTTATCAGTGCTAGGAGCTGCCTGTTTTCTTTCTGGTTTTATACAGATCTAAATCCTACATTTATCTTTCTTTTATCAACAGCAAAGCTTGCAGATACTTCTGCCATCAACCGACACTGAGTTTGGCTCCATATTCACTTGTTCTCCATTTTTAACCCATGTTTAACTCACTATAGTATTTTAAAGCAATAACATTGAGAAATATAACTTTAATGTTTTCACAACAGAGCTGCCTTTTGGATATAACTTTTGCTTTTTTTTTTTTTTTCTTTGGGAGAAAAAGAAAAAGAAATATAATAAGTGGGATAATTATGAAAAACCTTAATTTTTAAAAAATCATATAATAGAAATGATATAATGAGATAATACTAATTGTTGAAAGCATTTTATTTTATTTTTTAAAAATAGCCAAGACAGAAGAAAAATATCAAAATGACTGTTACGCAAACGTGCAAATACTGGTTTAGGAAAAATGCATTTGAAAAGTCATGTTTATAGATCTAATGTCTTTCAATTTCAGCAAAAATTATTTTCATTGTCACTCTGCTTTGAATCTCTGACATGTGCAGAGAACTTGGAACATTGTATCAGGGGAGGTTCTCTTTGCTGAACAGTTTGCAGAACAAGAAACTCACCCTCCTTGGCAACTGCCCAAAGACAGATTGAGTGTGGAGGGAAGCTTACATAAAGGAAAAGCAAGCACTGGCACAGAGACTGATAAATCTACTCCTGCCTCCTAAAAACTGCTAAGCTGAGGGAAAAGCCTCCACAAGAATTGCAGTCATCAGGAAGGAAAGACAAGTCCCAAATATATGAGACTGTGTACTTTTACCACCTCTGCCTGTGGGCTCTAGAACGCCTGTGACACAGTTGATATTAATCACTTTTCTTTGGCTCATTTAAATTCATTTTTCATGAATATTTGCCAAGTCTTTTGGCCTGTTATAGAAAAAAAAATTCATATCTAACTTGTTTCTGCAGTTCCTACCACTTTACAGTGTCCACACAGATTTCAACCACAGGTGTGATACTGGTAAGAAAACAGTGACTATCGCCCATGTTTTGGTGAGTGCTTCATTGCCACCCATGTGAAATCATTACAGTGGGTTCCTTTATTCTGGAACCTGGGTATGAATCAGCTAAGCAAAATGTTTTAAAGAGCTTGCATGGACCAAAGCTGACTCCTTTCCTTATGAGCCCTGACTCACCTACAGTGGATACCTGATGGAGGTCTCTATCAGGTTACAAATGGAGAAATCTCTCTCCACTGACAGATTATGCAATGAGGAGACATCCAATGACAATTTTTTTGTTCAAACTCTGATAATTATTGGACAGGCATCCTAGAAACATCCTTCTTCTCCACTGTGAGCTGAGCTTTATGTGGCATTCCTTGGGGATGTGTATCTTCTTGTCCTGCAAGAGATTGAGGAGAATTGTGCTTTAAAGTCTTGACTTGTAAATTGAAGATCATGTTCAGTTTCCTTTCAACTATTTGTTGCCTAAAGAATTCTTATTTATCATAGACATTTCTAATCTGTATTCTAGTTGTAATCTTTCAGACATCTTTTAGACTTTCTTTTAAAAACTGATCTGTTTCTCTTTAGTTCATGTGGTTATTGGAGTATTTTTTATATTGCCTAATTTAGTTTTACTTTAATGTATCTAGAAAAGAAGTTGGGGTTTCAGTCTCCCTCAGCACATCTAAGAAAACTGATTAACAGATAATGTCAGTAATGGAATTTTAAATCCAGCCAGAGGCAATAGAGCCAGAAAAAATTTTATATTTTCATTTGGTTTCATATTTATTTAATCCCTGGTTTTATTTTTCTTCCTTCTTTATAAGAAGGTTATCAATGGAGTTGGAACTGTTAAGAAAAACTTGTTCAAAGCACCATTGATGTGCTTAAAGAAGCACAACATTCTCAATAAATACTCTGTATAAGGGAACAAGTGTCTGGAGTTCATCAGCATATGGGTGTTCAGTGTTATTGCCAAGATTAGCACCCACACACACACAGGCTGTGTCTACTCTTGCCAGGATATGTCTATTCAAAGAGTCAGGATATATTAACTCCAGGAAAATTTCACAAGGAGGTGTCAAAGCAGGTTCTGTATTGATTTACCTCTTGTTGACTTAGAGCAGAGACAGCATGAACTCATAGTGCTCTGCACCTAGGCAGGTAGATGTGTTTATGGACAGCCTGGTCATCCACAGGGAATAAATGTAACTCTCTTGTCACTAGGCATATGAATTTTTAAATGGGTTTCAACACAATATTAATAATCTGGACAATAAAATAAAATAATAGACACATGATCATAGAGGTACTCAAATAGTAATTTTATCAGTATTCCTATGATATTAATTATGTCTGAGGAAGAAAACTATGAATTACTAAATTCTGTAGTATGCCCCTAATTCAGGAATGTACTCAAATCCATTGAACTTAAAGAGAGTTCAGTTTCATGATTAACTTTTTTTAAAGCTCAGTACTGAACTAAAGCAGTAAGATGAATTGGATAAAGGAGCCTCAGATTAATTATCTCACAACTATCACATCTTAAACCTGTGCTTAGTATAAGATGCTGCTTCACTTGGCAACAGGGAATGTGGCGACAAATAAGTCCCCTGCAGTGTCTCTGTTCTACGTAGCAAAAAAGCAGAATGTGCTTTAAAGCTAATGTTTTTACAAGTGACCACATATCATTTGTCAGACACAGGTAAAAAGATATGGAAGGACTCAAGTGAAACATAAACTCCCTATTATGTTAAATTTTCCTTTTCAAAATCTAGTTCTGATGAAAACACACTTAAAGTCATGTTATACAATATACTGGCTTCTCTCCTTTACACTAGCACATCACTGCAAAGCCAGAAGAAGGCAGCCTTCAGTGTAGTACTATTGCAGCCACTGCACACAGACAACCACATTGCTTATATATGGAATGGGGTATTAATTTCTCCTGGACACACAGAAGCCATCAGGAGCAGAGAAAGTGTGCATTGATCTCAGAGTGCACATCTACCTTCCTGAAGGATTGATTTAGCTAGTGGCATATAGAGGAGCCCACAAACAAAGGGAAGTTTTACTTTAACAGTCAACTTCCGATCAGGTGAACAAACAAAGAAATCATAAAAAAAAACCAACAAAAAGACATGGCATTTCTTCAACATACTGGTTTTAGGTTGTTTGTTTGTTTCCTTTGACAAATGTATGAAGTTAATAAACTAGACATAATTGT
The DNA here is from genome assembly GCA_027560015.1 of Chloroceryle amazona. NCBI lineage: Eukaryota > Metazoa > Chordata > Aves > Coraciiformes > Cerylidae > Chloroceryle > Chloroceryle amazona. The sequence continues at coordinate 49,847 of JANHFX010023681.1, read as the reverse complement.
GGAATGCATGTTATGGACATTAAATAAAACAGACATCCAGCCTTAAGAGGGAACACAGTCAAATCTCATAATCAAATGCTAGTTCTGAATTATAAGCATCTTTAAAAGACTAAAGATACCAATATTTACACAGTTAAAACAAATAGTATTGTCTAAATCTTCACAGTGTCTTGGGAGGCTTGAGAGGCTGATCCAGTTAATGGTCATATGAATTGCAAAGCTAAAGTCCTGGACCTGACTTTGAAAATATGATTGGGACAAGGAAGAATGGTGCAGATAAAAGGAGCTCTTAGACTGAGATGTTCCTTTTAAATGTCGCTAGAAGGACTCTTTTTTTTTTTACACCCCCACCTCTTGTCTTCCTACCTTGTTTCATTCCCTTATACACTTCTCCCTCTCCAATAGTAAACATCTTGAAAGTCCTGACAAGAAAACTTGAGACAGATAAGCTATCCATTAAAATTAAGTAGAATGCTTTGATTTTCACCCAGAAGGGAGGAGTAATCAAGCTCTTTTCTGTATCAGAAAAAGGCTTACTGGTAAAAAAGAAAATTAAGAAAGATGCCTCTGGCTACCCAGCCTGTCATTTCAGGTACCTTCCAACATCCATGCATTTTGGCCCTCACAAGTGAAGCAGTAAGATTTTTCCTCAGACAGAAGCCCCCACCTTTCTCGCACAGATAGTCATCTGGCTAAAGTTATAAACAGCACAATTACCCCTTCTCTTGGGCCCCAGCTATATTTTACAGGAACACATTTAGGCTAGAAACAGTTCAGCAGACTCACACAATATCATTGGTGGTTGCTGTGTTCTTCTTGTAAATGTGAAAACCAACTACTTCTACATAAATACGAAAGGAAGTCTCAGGGTCTAAAAGGAAGAATGAAAGTAGACTTCAGAAAAAAATATTTTCTTTGTTCTAGGGCAGGGTTAGGTGAAACATTTTCCAGTCTGCCTCTATCCTTTGCATCAGCTATATGTTTTTGTTTTTCTTGCCTGCAATAATTATCTTTGGTCTGGTGTTTTCTATTCACGATTGATTTGTGCTACTGCTGGGAAAGTAGGAGCTGATGACATAATATTAATCTTTTTTTACATTGCATAATCTCTTTTAAAATATTTTGTATTGCTGTATGTGTATGTGTAAGACTATATGTGTATAAAACATTGGAAAGTTTTTCAGGGGAGGAATGGAGACTACAGTAGCACTGTGTTAAACTCAACTTTCTACAAATTGCCTAGATTCTAATTGTCTGAAGATAGCTCACATTTCTAACAACGGCAAATTGCAATTGTCTGATTGTTCTCAGGTGCTTTTCAGGGACTACATTTGGAGTTCTTGGGTCTATTACTGGTGAATATATGCCATATTTTACAAGCCAGGAGCTTGTAAAAAAATATAAGGTACAGAAATAACTCGCTGGCTCACTGGCTGACACAAGGGATAAACCCAAGGGAAAATCAAAATGTGCCTAGTTAAGTCTTTGATCACAAGACTGTGGGTGCTTCTTAACTCAGAATCTGATTTGAAGGACATTGACATTAAAAGTGAAGTAACCAGGTTTTGTGTAACCTGGCTTAGTGACACACCCTGAGCAGCCAGAACTGTGGGGGTTAATTATTTTCATGAAGCAGGAAACAGGGCTCCCCAGGGACCTGTTGACAGCACTGAGCCAAGCATGACCTGCACCTGGAATGGCTGGAGTTTGAAATCAGGTGCTGTTTATTAACATTGCCTCATCAAAAAGAGCTTACAGAAGAGTAATTTATTTTGTTTATATTAAACAGTCAACAAGGAAAAGAAGAAAATGTGCTGTTCTGCAGGTCAAAATATTAGTTATTACTCTAATAAGCACTTAACTCTTTTAGAGAGTGCAGCATGGGCAGACAAGGGATTTTTTTTCTGCAGTGCTTTAAGTCATTCATTTGATTTGTTGCCATTTACTGCAGTTGTGTAATGGCTATAAAACTGGAAAAAACATAAAACATAAAAGAAAGGTGTTGAAGTCAGCCTTAAGGTACTAAATTCCTGACAGGAGCTTGTAAAGCAGTGGAGATTTAGGTGCTGTAAGATGACGCTGGAGGTTGTGGTAGGTGACAGGAGATGCTGAAGTGATGAGGTTATGACAAGCTGGAATTATGCAACTCTGAAGAAATAACCTGGGCACCTCCTGATCCCTGCTCATTCCTGGGGACACCACTGTTTCATAGAACTTTTCATTTGATGTGAATACTCTTTAAACATCTAAAACTCCTATATTCCAGCACTATGCCAAAATTCAGTGTGAGGCCTGATCTGATAGGTATTTAAAGAGCACTGCTGTCAGAAACTGAAGCATTAAAAGCCATACAAAATGTAGATATGCTCTTTAAATAAATAAATAAAGGGAAAAGTCTGGGGGGGGAAGTGATAAGTGATGTATTTTCATGTAGTTTTTCACTCTGGTCTTATTGAGCTCCCAAGGCTGAGTTGCAGCTCTGTTGTGCAGATAGTAAGGAGCTGAGCTGTGCGTCAGGAAAGGACCCTGCATCACATACGTTTTAAAATGCCTGGTACCTCCCACATTCCATAGTTGCATTCCAGTAAAGCATATGTTGATAAGGGAGGAGACCTTGGTTCAGTCCCTCTTCCCCAGTCTGAAGAGACTCAGAGTTTTAATTTCATCTCTCAGGAAGATTTTCTGTCCATCTGTCTAGAGGCTACCAAGTAACAAAATGCTCTTACTGTTGGATCTAATTCACCCCAGAGTAACCAATTTAAAATGCACAGCTCCAAAGAATGAACTTCACTCTTAAGGGTAGTATATTCACGTGTATTTAGAGTAATGCTCATTTTGTGTTCCCAAGAGTCATTGCTCCATAAATTTTTTTTCTGTGAAAAGCATGAGATTGCTTAGTAGAGATTCAATATAAAACCGTATCTACATGAATAGATAAAATACATCTAAGGAAGATGTCAGAAATTGGCTGACCCTTTTGAGTGACAGGGGAAAATGGGAATGAGCAGTGACAGATATTCAAAAGAGGAAATAAGAAATAGTTTTCACAATACTGAAAGGACTGCAGATCCTGTTGCCAACCACAGAGGCTGGGATCAAAACTTGGTTATCATAATGTTTGCAGAAGGGAGATGAAATCTTCTGAAGCCTAGACTTCAAACCAGATTAGCTGAAGTCCCTTGTTACTGGATTCCAGTACCTTAAAGTAGGTTGTTTCCTACTGTGAGAGGCTGGATTCTAGGTTAAGCAGGTTCGTGATTGTAATGCAGGGTGGCCATGCCTCTAGTCCATTAAAATGTCATATATTGCTATTATTATAATTCACTGGTGGACTATATATTTATATACTGTACATAATTATACATATATAATTATATACATAGATGGAATAGATTAGTTTTATTGTATCTTGATATTCAATTTCATGAAAAACACAAGGCATGCTGTGGTCAGATGCCAGGAATGAAGGGAGAGCGAGATGTAGCTGGTATAGGAAGTGGGCTAAGAATGACAGAAACATTCCTTTTCCTCCCAGTAGCATATTTAAATGTGGTTAGTGATTTCTGTTTCTCCCCTGGGAGATGCTATGTAACCTTGTCTTTAACTAGTTCTATCAAAGTCACTACTTCCACAGGTTGCTCTCCATGGTTCATGAAAGCTCAAGGCAATGCTACTCTGTCTGATGCTGCATGGCTCCTGCCTGATTAAGTCAAAGCAGAATTGGACAGAACTAGAGCTATAACTCCTAGTGGATAGGGGACAGTTTATGTGCCACATAATTTTTTAAATGCAAGAAGATGTATCTTACACTGTTTTAACTCTCAGTAACAAGTGTAGCAACTCATCCTCCCAAATGGAGCTCCATGTCCTGTAGGCAGAGGTGAGATTCTGAAGTTTTTGCATGATTTAGCCTATCATTTTGGCATTGAACATACAATGAATTTCCATCAGCCCCACTTACTGGATGTCTCTCATAGACCTTGTCTGTGTCAAATTTCTAAGTTTATTTATATAAATTTTTCCAATTGCTGATAACTGACAATTCATTATTACCATTGCCTCTCAATAGGTCTGCTCAGACCAAGGGACATTATGGTATCGATATGAGTGAAAAAACATTAGGACTTAGGGGTAGGTTCTTTTTGTAGGACCCTTTCTATCTACCATCAAATTTGATGCTAGTGTAGATACATATACTCACGAATAAGGAATTAATGCACATAGCACTGCTTAAGTATACTCTAAAGCCTACCAAAGTCAGTGGAAGTCTCCCCTGTGGCTTTAGTGGGCTGTGGATTGAGTTTCAAGTGCCAGCAGTTACTCAAGTTACAAGTAAGTGCTGGAGCAGGGGTTTTAGTAATATGAATGTTGGTTATTGAGGCCAGATCTAGGTGTCAGGCTGCCTACTGAGTAACTGAGGTAGAAAAGTGAACTGAAGTGGGAGAATAAGAGGGTGAAATCCTGGACAGTATTTTCACTATTAGAGACTGTTGTTTTTACTGTTTACAGGCAGTTTGTTATGTAGTGTGTAAACCCAAATCTCTTTCCATAGACTAAGCAAAATGAAAGCATTGTCAGTGTAATTTATCCATTAGTGTTCCTCATTGCATTCAATTTAATAAATCTTTTAGGAAAACCTGCCTGACAATATCCAGTCTGTAATAAACACCCTCTTGAAATATTATATTTACTGTATAGCAATATCAGGAGAACAATTTAATAATAAAAATTATACTGAGAATGATGGTCATTTTTAGTAGATATCTCTAAAGCTAAGGATATTTTATCACCATTTTAATTTATGATTATGGAGTGGCTTAAGGAACGAAACCTAATTCGTGACCTGGGTGAGAAGAATTACTACAAATATGTTCCATTACCCTCTATCACCTAATGTTATACTGGTGTTCATAATATGTCACTTTTTTTTAAAAAAGAACAAAGTCATCCCTATCCTGAAGTATTGTAGTGGTCAGCTAAAAGCCAGATGGCCCTAGAAGTGCAGTGTTAAGACAAGCATAACAGAATGACCTCAGTGGCATCTCAGATGATTCAGTATTATAGTGAAGATAAGAAAAGAATATTCTGTGTAACAACATCAGAACATGGAGTAAAACAGTGAATCATTTCTTGGGTAGATGAGCTCACACACTAGAGAGGGTCTTTGTTACTAATATTTCTTTTAAATTAATATCTGCTTCCTCTGGCTTTTGCAGTGATGTGTATGGCACTTGGAAAGCTATATCCATCC